>ML110446.1:0-62089 GCA_003697995.1 Taxidea taxus jeffersonii
CCACTGACCTTACCATTAAATCAACAATAAAATGCCCTAGAGCAACATCTGGGGCTTCTACAATATTCCCTCAAGGCATTCATCCTAAAGTGCATCACTGGGATAAGAAAGCCCTGTGCTCCAGTCCACTGCAAATGCACTGGTTTCATATAACCCAATAGTCTTCTCCATCCATCTCTAGCAAAGAAGGATTTATTGCAACAGTATATCTAGGACCTGAATAACGCTGCTTTACTCTTGTGAGCCCCCATTTCGGTTATAGGAACCCTGCGACTACCCTAGACCATGGTTTGGAATCTTCCTTCATTGTTTGTGGCTTTCTCTGCTGCTAATTGCTTAGCTGGCTGGCCTCCTTGTTATGCTTCTATTGGAAACTGCTTCTCCAACACTCGACTGATAAACCAAATCCAGTAACCGTGTTCACCTTGGGACACTTTTGTCCTTTGGTCTGGACTCCACAGTGGGCTTCAGGATATGGATCAGTTTTTTTCAATACTTTGGCTACCCTGGGGCTCAAGATCAAAAGGAAGATGGGAAGGTGAATCAGGGTGGTAGTGCGGAAGTAAAAATAGTAAGAGGTGAAAAATGAAGATTTAGAAATATACTTTGCTAAATATAGCTTATTGATACTATTGGTGCTATTAATTTGTTTTTTAAATCTTCTTTCTATAAATCAGGACAGGAAACCAGGTCACTGTCAATGTCTAAGTCAGTACAAACCTGGAATGTTGAACAAGGCATCGTTTTTATTTACATAATATTTTATGGACAAACAGCCTGATCATGAAATATTTAAAAGTAATAAAAAGTTATGATTTTAAAATAGAAAAAAACCTTGGCCCAGCCTAGTAGGTAATTCCCTTGACTGTCTTCTCTTTCCTCCATTTCTGTTTGTGCCAATGCCCGGAGGTCAGCCATCTCGGGATCAAATTAAGAAAATGGGTCAGAGCTGTTATTTCCTGATGGCATCCACTGTGGAAACACAGGAATTTGTAATGTCATTAGTTAAGAATTGATAGAATAGTTAATAGAATAGTTAATAGTCAATAGTTAATTAATAGAATAGTTAATTGATAGAACATTTAATAGTTAAAGGATATTATAAGCTTGTGATTCAACTAAGGCTGTAACCAAAAATGAGTTATTGTCTACCTAATTAGCAAGGTTTAGTCATTTTTAATACTTAACCCAAATTATTGCACATACTATTCAACTATTAATACGTCTAAGAACTCGAATGGTCTATAAATTCATCTCTAAATTTGTTCACTGATCTAGTAGCTTTATCCATTCTGGACTGAGAAGTTTCTATTCAGTGGTTTGGGTTTGTAAGGCTCAGGGGGCTAAAGCTTTGTTAGGGTTTATCATTTGGTTGTTTTTTTCACTTTTAACTTAGAAAGAAAAGCATGAACTTCTTCTGTCAATCACCAAGAATATAAGTGTAAGTATCCAAATTATATTTTTGGAGGCAATTTTTTTTAGTTGTACTTACAATTGAATTTATTTCCATTTACTTTCCTTACCTGAGGTGAAATAAAATTGTTATTCCCATGTGGAATATATCAAGTTTTTAATAATTCCCATGAAAATGAACTTTCTAAGATTATCTTTTTATCAATAGTTAAATTATGTTATGTTTTTAATTGGACTCTAAGTCACAGCCTCTAGCTTCCCAGAACTGTAATGGTGTTGAATTAATTTAAAGAGACTCAGAGGAACCAGTTATAGAAGGCTGTCACCATGATAATTTAGTTTTATGATTAGGTCATGGAAAACATTGTAGAATTCTGAAGAGATTTTTAACCCTTCTGTTTTGAAAGAGCTTTCGTTCAGTTTGTCTGTCTCAAAAGATATGCATCTTTGGAGAGATTTCTAATCCTGTAGAAAATTCAATAAAATAAATGTCACAGTAAAAATAACAGAGACTACCACTTTAAACACACACACAATTTATGATCTACAAATTAAAGTAACCACAAACACACACACACACACACACACACACACACACACAATCCCCGCATGCACACATGCATACAATAAGCTACAGTGTAACTATCAATTGTTATACAGTGGTATCTGAGAACTTTCCTATATGCTTTACATAATAAGTAACAGACATTTTAGAGTGGGTAAAATATTTACATACTGCCATTATTTTATGTACTTTAAAAATTGCATTTATGGTAAATAATTCTGGTGTTTTTATATTGAGTTTTTAGGTTTTCTTTTTTCCAAGAACTCTCTCAGAGAACAAAGAAACTAATATTTGTGAGCATGTGACTGCTGAGAAGGCAAAAACTGTGTTGACATTGAAGAAATTCTTTTCAGGTCTCAAACAAAAGCGAGTACATTGGGCCTAGCGAAGTACTATGCAGTGGTGCACTCAAATAGAAATGACTTGGTTGAAAAATATTTGTGAAAAAACAGAAAAAGGGGACATGGGCTCTCTCTGTATTATTTCTTACAACTGCATGTGAATCTACAATTATCTCAAAATAAAGAGCTTAAAAATTATGTTATAATATCTCTTTTGCCGTCCACATGTCTACTTGATACATCAACTTATACTGAAATTTTTCAAATATATGCACTTGACAATGAAAGAGATTCTGCCCTAATTTGGTGATTATGTTGGCACTTTTTAGGGTAATTGACTCAAAGCAACTCAGTATTAATTTTTAATTATAGAGGGCCAAAGGGGTTCCACATGAAGATAGAGGGCTATTTTACTACATTTGTTAAATTTATTCATGATGTTAGGGGGGTTTTTTTGTAAACTGTAAGAAAATAAAGGAGAAAAAGACCTTTGAATACATCAGTCACAAGAGCTGGGTAAAGGGGAATGCAGCTCTTTTATTTGATGGGATGAGAAAGCTAATAATGTATGACAGTAAAAAGGCAGAGGCTTTTAACGCTTTTTTTAACCTTACAAAAAAGGTCAACTCTGATCTGGAAATGAGAACAGCCAACACATGGGAAAGAAGGGCAAAAAGCCAAGTGGAAAGCGAGAAGGAGCTGGTGACGAGCACGCTCAGCCGGCAGGTCCCAGTCCCTGGCACCAGCACCCCAAGACTGGGGTTCGTCATCTCTTAATTAATTTTGTTTTGTTCCCAGGGAGAGTAAGGGTGGGGAAGGGACAAATAAAAGACTGGCAAAGTTATCAAGACCAAAAATGAGGCCGTGCCTTATCTTGATTTAAACAGAGAGAAAAAAAAAAAATTCTTCAAACAACAGCCAGTTTCATTTTTGATAAAGAAAGTACTAGTTCAATGTATCTGCTCCCAACTTAATGGTTAATGTCCTCAATCCTTGAGAGCATTTGTCAATATTTATTGAATCCCTGCTCTGTGCCCAGCAGACAGCTGGGATAGAGCCCTCACTTTAAATGTGAAATCTAGGAGGAAAAGAAACTTGGTTGAGATAAACCAGTCAGGAAGTGCAGAGCTGGATTTGAAACCAGACCTGCTGATTTCAAAAACCTTGCCCTTTTCGATACAGAAACCAGCCCTGATGACTCTTGTTTTTGTTAGGGACTTTACCTAGTTAAAACAATATCCAATTTGCTTAAAATGAAAAAGAAGTTTGCATTTTTTTAAAATTCCAAAACCAATAGCTTGATTTAAAATAAATCCTGCCATATAGTCAGATTCCCCAGAAGACATCTCAATGAATCACTGTGTTATGTTGAAAAAAATGTGATAGAGACTGTTATCTTTCATTCAAAATAAGGGTATGATCCCCCCTCTAGCCATTTACTGGCTAGTCTCCCTAAGCAAATTACACAACCCTCTTAGCTTTGGCTTCATCATATAATAAATAGGAACAATATTTGCTCTCACTTGACAAGACTGTGAAGAAGATTAAATGAGATACTAATATATGTAAAGTATTTAGCACATGGTCTGGCAAGTAATGTGTTCATTACATGTTAGCTATTACTTATTTACATGATTATTAATATAATAAGTAAATATAATATTGAACAAGTAGGTATGATCTTTGCCCATTCGTTGATTGATATTAAAATACCCTCATAGGCAGCTTTGCAAATGTTGCTATGAGCTGTATTTTTTTATTTTTATTTCTTTTTTGTTTTTTGTAAAAGTTAAAGATTTTATTTGTTTTTCTGATAGAAATACAGAGCATATGTGCACAAGCAGGAGGACTGCCAGGCAGAGGGAAAACCAGAATCCCCATGGAGCAGGGAGCCTGATGAGGGGCTCGATCCCAGGACCCTGGGATCATGACCTGAGCTGAAGGCAGAGGGATGTATTTTTTTCTTTTTCTTTTTTTTTTAAATTAATTTATTTATTTGACAGACAGAGATCACAAGTAGGCAGAGAGGCAAGCAGAGAGAGGGGGAAGCAGGCTCCCTGCTGAGCAGAGAGCCCGATGCAGAGCTTGATCCCAAGACCCTGGTATCATAACCTGAGCCGAAGGCAGAGGCTTTAACCCACTGAGCCACCCAGGCGCCCCTCAGGGATGTATTTTTTTAAAGACAATATTTAACTTTGAGTACCTGACCTTGTGCTATTTAAATATTTAGACTACAAGTTGATAGAAAAAAAAATTCAATAGCTTTTAATGTGCATGACTTTCTGACTATTACTCTATGTTTTTTTCCTAAAGCTTATTTCTTTTGCAAATAAGACTTTTCTTACACACTTGAAGCCCTCTACCTCATTATAGTTGTTCCTTTCTCTCTCCAACCAACTCATATTTCCTTCTCATCTTGTGTTATTCTCTATCACTGAAAATCCCAACACCAGACACCAAAAAATACAGTTGACATCTTTTTCTTCTCACCAATGTTTAAAATTTCCACTTGCACAGCCATGGTCTTTACCTGGGGCTTTAGGCCTTTGGTTACTTTTTATGTAGACTACTATCTCCACCCAGTCCTTTCTCCCCGGGTATCATAAGGGCTCACTCTAAAAATTAGATTTGATCACGCCACGCCTCTGCTTAGGTCCTCCCAATGCACTACTGTTTCCAAGTTAAAAACCAAATGTGTTCATGTCACACGAAAGACCCTTCACGAATGTAGTCCTGGTTATACCTCTGAACCTCATGCTACAGAGTGATTTATAATATTTTACACTGTTTGCAATCTCTTGCTGTTTCTTTGGCCAGATTTACCCGCCATGACTGGGTAACTACAGCTAAACCTTCAAAATTCAAGCTCACACATCACTTGTTCCAGCAAGACTTTCTCAGTTTCCCATATGTGTGTTAGATGCATATCCTAACATCTGTCTATATATTCTTCACGGTGCATCTACTCTCATGTCTCCCTTTAATTCTATATATGGCAGAATTTAAAGTGGTACTAGAAGGGCGCCTGTGTGGCTCAGTGGGTTAAGCCTCTGCCTTGGGCTCAGGTCATGATCTCAGGGTCCTGGGATGGAGCCCCACATCAGGCTCTCTGCTCGGCGGGGAGCCTGCTTCCTCCTCTCTCTTTGCCAGCCTCTCTGCCTACTTATGATATCTCTCTCTCTCTGTCAAATAAATAAATAAAATCTTAAAAAATAAATAAAACTAATTCTATTAAAAATAAATAAATAAAGTGGTACCAGAATATGCTCCTTTCCTGCTTACAACTCTCCAGGGGTTTCCTACTCCAAACAGAATAAATGCCAGGGTTCTTCCTATGGCCTCCGAACCCCAGGTGACCTGGCTCCTGCTTCTCTCTTTGGCCCCCTCACATACCCCTGGATCACTGTGCTTCAATCCACTGTCCACTTCAACCTACTGTGATAAATGCTCCCAGCTCAACCTCGTTTGCCTCCATTAGTTGGCAAAAGAGAACTTCTGGGAGGGTGGATGATCTCCATGTGAGCATAGACATGGCTTACACCTCTTCCTCATGATGTGACCGCCATCTTTTGGGGTGTTCCCTCAGACCACTTCTCTCTCTGTCTCTCTCCAGTGGCACTTATATCTACTAGTCTTATTGTTCATTTCTGTTTTCTCATTTTCACATATTTGGCTTTTGGTCTCCTGACAAGAATATAAGCTTTATGGCTTTCTTGTTCACTACTGCATAGCAGTGTCCAGAGAAGTGTTAAACATTCACGGTTTAATCCCCAAGAAGGAGTTGAATAATTGCTATTGAAATCAGTTGTAATTCCTAACCATGTCGAATCTATTTGTTATTTATTGATTGAGTCTACCCACTATAACCATCTTAATTTTTAATATTTTATTTATTTGTTGGAAGGGCACAAGCCAAGGAGGGGTGCTGGCAGAGGAAGACAGGGAAACAGACTCCCTGCTAAATAGGGAACCCAACATGGGACTCAATCCCAAGACTCCAGGATCATGACCTGAGCCAAAGGCAGACACTTTACCAACTGAGCCACCGAGGCATCCCTATCTACTATAATTATTGATGAGTTGCAAATGATAAAAATATGACTTACATATAGAAGCATAAGCAATGAGATTAAACAAGCTACCAAATTAAGATCATTGAATTTTAAGATCAAATGCTGAATGCAGATGTAGATAAATATGGCAAAGTGTTAGCTTTTCCCCAGATCTGTTCTTCCATTCATACTGTATGAACAGCAATAGCTAGAAAGGACCTATCTCACTAGGAGCCATATTTCTTAGGCCTCCTTGCAGCAAAGCACGTTATGTGACTTCTACCCATTGGAAGGGGAGCAGAGGGTTGTAGCTGACCTCTGGGCCACAATGAATAAAAAGTACATTTGTCTTCCATTCTCTCTTTCTCCTGCCTCCAGCAGGAACCAGACAATGATGAGAACCCATGGGATGGCAGAGGCCTAAGAAGACAGAGCCCAGCCCTGACTCACCACACAGAGGAGTTCACCTGACCGACCACTGCTGTGTGAGAAGTGGTACTAGCTCATTGATTGGAGCCATTGTCCATTTTGTGCCTATTGTTCCAACACTTTGTCTGCTTACCCTAAATAACACCACTTTCAATATGTTAATTCTCACCAGATTTTCCAATATTTCTTGAAGAATCCTAAATTTTCAATTGATTTGCTTAGGCTTATACTATACATGTTTATCATTAATTTCTTTTATATGTTCATGACAGAGGGTCAATTATAAACTTTACTTTAGGATTTTATTTATTTATTTGAGAGAGAGAGTGAGTGAGAACACCAGCAGAGGGGAGGGGCAGAGGGAGAGGGACAAGCAGGCTCCCCACTGAGCAGGGAGCTGGATGTAGGACTTGATCCAGGGACCCTGGGATCATCACCAGAGCTGAAGGCAGACACTTAACCAACTGAGCCACCCAGGCACCCATAAACTTTTTTTTAATCTGAGAAAGAGAAAGAGACAGAGAGACAGATAGAGAGCATGAGCAAGCAGGGGAGGGGAAGAGCAGACTCCCTGCTAAGCGGAGAACTGATCCATGCAGGCTCCATTCCACGACCCTGAGATCATGACCTGAGCCCAAATCAAGAGTAGTTCACGTAACCAACTGAGCTAGGTGCCCCCAATTCATAAACTTCTATGAATATTTTCTTAACCTGAAAGTAGAAGGTTCACATCAGGTAAAGAAAAAAACATATGAACTGCTATAAAAGAGTATCAGCTGAAATCAAGATGAAAAAGAATATGCAGTTAGATTTCTGTATGTGCGTTTGCATGTGAAGTATGTCTCCTTTCTGCCTGATGACTGACCATGTCAAGTATCCCTAGCAAATAACATAAATTGACTCAAAGTGTTTGTTCGTAGTTTTATTTACAAATTGTAAGTAATGCCTTTTTAATGCAAGACTATTTTCATGAAAACTTTTATGATTTCACAAGCCTTTTTTTTCTTATTATTTCATGAGCCTTAGGTTTTACCTGGATTATCAAATTAAGCTTGATATAATCCGACATCTTAATTTACAGGGCTTTTTTTTGAGGATAGAGATACAGGAAAAGGAAAGGAATGATTAAACAAATCTGCTGGAGGTTTTTTTGTTGTTTTTTTTTTATCTGAAGCAAACCTTATCTGGTGTTCTTAGATAATGTGTATGCATAATTTTAATACCTCTTTGATCTAGTTATATCATAATCTTTGCCATAAGCAATTCAAACCCACAAATATTATCTCTGCCATATAATATTACCTCTCTATTATGAAAATCACTGATGCTCTAATTTTGGGTCCTTTCTTTGTCTTGGGATGTGGTGAAGGAACAGGAGTTTAGAAAAGTCCCAAGATGAGCTTTGGGTCTCTCCTGGTATGTAAAGAACCACAACATAAAGCACCTTCATATCTGATCATCTTCCCTATACTAACCTAACATATCTTAACAACTCTCCCATATTCTACCCCATCACTCCATCAGAAAATTCTCCCAACAAGCATTTCCAAAAATACACCACATTGCGTAGGGATTTTGAAAAACAAAACTAGGGAATAAAAATTGCAGTTCATTATTTACCCAATTAAATTCTAGGTGTTTTTTTGTTCTGTTTTTGTTTGTTTGCTTGTTTGTGGTTGTTTGTTTTATATTGGGTTTTTTTTTTTTCACTTACTGTGTCAGGTAGTCTGAGATCAACACCGGTTTGTTTTCTATTACTGCAAACTGGTATGATTTCAAACACTACACTAAGTAAAAATTTTCTACAAAGACAGAATTATTTAAAGTCCCATGATGTTTATTATAATTGCTTTTCATGTACAGCCTTATATCTGAATGTCAGTATTACTCTGGGAAATTACAGCACTTTCATATTATAATATATATTGATTATTAACCAATGCTAAGTATTTTAATTGATGCTATTTCAAATTATAATTGCTACCTGAATCTATTCATGGAATTTAGAGTGTTTTTAAATCTAAAATTGATCTTCATTACTCTGTTCCTTAAGTATTCAAGATTGTTGTCAGACATCTGCAATTTTTTATATGCAAATAAGTATTATAAGAACAATTACAGCAGTATCAGAATTACCTTAAGAAAACTTCAAAGGAGGTTTGTTTGCCTTAGGGAATCAAAACTGTATAATTCTATTCTCACACATTCATATGGAGATTTTATATAAGTGTGTGCATTTTTATATATATTTACATATATATATATAAAACCAAGTGAGTTAGAATAAATTACTTAGCACTTATTGACATGAGTGATACTTTTACAAATAAACATAGGTAGTGGTGCTCAGGTTTGATTTACTTGAAAGAAGGAAATTTTTATTTTATTTTATTTTTTTAAAGATTTTATTTATTTATTTGTGAGCAGAGGCAGACAGAGTGGCAGGCAGAGGCAGAGGGAGAAGCAGGCTCCCTGCTGAGCAAGGAGCCCGATGCGGGACTCGATCCCAGGATGCTGGGATCATGACCTGAGCCGAAGGCAGCTGCTTAACCAACTGAGCCACCCAGGTGTCCCAGAAAGATGGAAAATTTTAGACAAAGTCCTACAATTGGCTGTCAGAGGAATACACCTTGCTTTGGGCCCACATGGGCTCATGGGCAATGTCTTTTTGAGCTTCAGGTCTAATTTACTAGTCTCCATAGCTATAAAATTTGCCAGTCTCCAAGCCCCAGTCACTATTATTATCTCATTTCTTCACTCTGCATTCAGGCAGAGTGCATTACTGAAAAAGTCCAGAAGCATGGAGATTGGGACTTTCCTGGTAAGTTCATAACGCCTAATGTTTACTGACCAGTTGGCGTTTTTCAAGCAGACTTATTGCAGAGAACTCCTATTGTGGGGGACTTTTATTATGCTTTGTTTTAGATTTTCAGTCTTGTCCTCTGCTCTCCAACCCTTTCCAACCTGATTCTCAAAAAAGTGGGAGACGACTTGGTATGAGCCTCTTGAACACGCTACAGAACTATCCTTCCCTTCTACTCTCTTGCACCTCGTCATATGGGTTCAGAGACAGGAGATCAGACCTTTTCATTCATTCAGGGAGTCAGGCTTGTATTTACTTCCCACTGAACTATGAACCAAGTGCTCAACAGGCTTAAAGATGAATAAAACCTGGTCCCCCAAACCTCAGAATTGTATACTTTATGGAAAGAAGCCTGCAAGTTAAGTGATCATGATACAATGTAACATGTCTGAAAAGTACATGTAATGGCTTAATAAACTAGGAAGTACAACTAGGAAACTAAAATTAATTTTGTCAGGGCTATGAAGAAAACCATGCAGGAAGATTTTTTTTTTTTAATGACTTGACATTTGATTTTGGAAGTTTAGAATTTTGGCTTGTAACAAAAATAGAGGTAGTGAGGAAGGGTGGATTTAAGTTCTTTTAGGTGGAGGCAGTAGGAAGATGCAAAGAACCAGCATACTTGGGGAATGCAACTAGCTGGATGGGGGTTGGACTAGATGAAAAAAGTGTTAGGAAATTAGACTACAAAGGGAAATTTAAGCTGTAGAGGGATGAAAATTGTATGCCATGCTAAGGAATCTCTTCTTGATACAAGCAATAGGATGTCACTGAATATATTCTTAAGTTTTAGAAAGAAATAGAATGTCATTGTAGGGAATGGACTAGAGGGAAAGAGCTAGACACACACCATTTAGAAGAGTGCTCATATCATTTATTCAACAAAGATGCATTTGGTACATAATTGTCAAGAAGTAGGTATAAAGCTGGGCTCTGGGGACAAAGAAATAAAAATATGGTCCTCGCCTGAAGGAGCTCACTATCTTGTGGGGGTCAAAAGGGAGGAGGAAGGGAGTTTAATAAACAATGCAATTAAAATATCGTGTGGCATGTGCTTTAATAAATGTTGATCGGAATAAGAAATGTAAGAGCAAATGTAAAACAGATTTGGAGAAAGAATGTATATTCAGTTTGAGGCTTACTGAAATTTAATTGCCTATGGCATAGCTACATAGACCCAGCTAATAGTATATGGAGTAAAAATCTGAAGGTTGGATGAGGTATCTGGCCTAGAGATACAGATGCGACTGCCATCAATATGTAAGTGATTGCTGAAGGCCTGGATGTGGGTGAGATCATCTTAAGTAGCTGATAGAATTACATGTGAACAAAGAGTGGGATCTCCAGAATGTTTTGAGAGTGTAAACTATATTGTAGTAGTTGTTCAAAATATTCCCTGCCCTTTCCTACTCATTACGTTTTTACCAAAGGCATCCCTTCCAGGTCTGCCCCTGAAGGATAAATTATAGTTCCTGACTCATTAATGTAAAAGTTGGCCTTGGGATTTTCTTTGGCCAATGGAATGTGAGTGAAAAGAACATTAACCCATTCTGTGCAAAACTTTAAGACTTGTTAACATGGTTCTGTCCTTTCTTTTTGCTCTGCCCCAACATCCAGATTGAGTTCCAGAGTGAAGAACACAAGCTGTCCCAGGACAGACCTGTAACTGAGATTGAAAGTAAAATGAGATTTGGGAGGTTGTTAAAATAAAGTTATTTTATTGGAGCCAAATAATATGGGATAAGTAGAAACAAAAGAAGTATAATGGTTCAAATAGCAGGGATGATTTAGCAAGAAGACTTTGAGATTATCCAGGAGGCAGAACAGATTAGAGCTCTGGAATATTTGATGTGTGGATTTAGGAATGCGTCTGAAGTGACAGGTGTTTAGCTTGAGTGGCTCGGGGAAGGTGACTTTGTTACGTGAGATACAATAGCAAGTCCTAATACTCCTTTTATATCAGAACTGATGCTCAAGTTCACTTTGGAACTAGAGGAAGAACAGAGTTGAGATGTTGAAATTTGAACAGATTTTACTTAAGATACCTCTGGTATGTTCTGGTGGAGATGCCTGCGAGGCAGTGGAACACAGGGGCCTTGGGCTAGGGGTCTGGGCAAGGTGAGGCACCCCAGAGAGACTGGGTCCAATAAGAGCAGGGCTAAGGATAAAAATCTGGAGGAAACTACTTTTTAAGAGAAAAAGTAAAACAAAGGAGTAAAATAAACTGAGTAAGAGGGGTCTCTGGGTGGCTCAGTCAGTTAAGCGTCTCTTCTGCCTTCAGCTCAGGTCATGATCCCAGGGTCTAGGGACTGAGCCCCACACAGGGCTCCCTGCTCAGTGGGGACTCTGCTTCTCCCTCTCCCTCTGCCCCTCCCTCTCTGCTGGTGCTCTGTCTCTTGCTTTCTCTCTTTCCCAAATAAATAAATAAAATCTTTTTTTAAAAAATAGAAGTAGTGAGTGAGAGAAACAAAACATGAAAAGTGATGTTTTGTGCATGAAAGATAAAAGATGTTTTAAAAATTGCAGTCAAGTAAAAATAAGAGGAAAATTTGAGATTATTGGTGTTTACATGAAGATGTATGTTAGAGTAGCAGATTCCAAGGGGAAAGTTCCAAGATCTGTACCTGAGTGATAATCTCATATCATCCGGTTCATCTTAGGAAATTTCTTAAATTGCCCTTATGACTTCAGTAATTGGGTTCTGGAAACAAAAGCAAAAAATTAAATTCTTTATTTCCTCTTTGAATTTTAGCTTCAGCACCTTTTCCTCTGGATTAAAAGAAGACAAAGCCTGGTTTGAAGGAGTATAAAGATGAAGAGATTTTCCCTCTTTTCCTGAACTGGAATAGTCAGATTTCAAAACAGTAAGTTCACACTTTGCAGGCCCTGCATGGCAATGCAATGATTTCTAAGACTTCAGTCGTGTGGTGGGCATGGAATCCTGATAGTAATGAGAAGGGAATTGAGAGTAATGAAGTGGAGAAAGCAAGAGCAGAGAAGTGAGGCAATGTTGTCAGGGGAGTCAAGGTTGAAGGGAGGTCATCTTCAGACCAGGGAGGGTGGGTGTGGTAAGCATGTTTGCTGGCTGAAGAAAGAAAACCAAGGAAAAAAAGGAGATGGAAGACCCAGGAGAGAAAAGTGACAATTGATGGTGAAAGTTCCCACTTGAGATAGGAGGGACAGCACAAAAACTAAAATGAAAGGAAACATATGCCACCAAGAAGAGAAGACTAGAGCCTTATCTTTCAGATTCTAGACAGAGGGAAGGAGGGAAATCTAAATCACTCAGCATGCTAATACTTTGGATAGTGGCCCAAAGAGAAGTTAGGGGAGTCATTTGTAAGCTCTATAGAACTGAGCCAATCAGTTACTAGTACGATCAGTGTAATTTTAGTTTTGGTGAGTGATCAGGAATGCAGACTGGAGCTTGGGGACCAGGTCAGAAATGGAACATCTTTTTGAGGATTATCTGTCTGGAAGGGATAGATAAATGAATGAGAATTGAAAGAAATCTCCCAGATATGCGTGTAGAGAGGAACCTGGGTACCTAGAGCAATAAGCTTATTCACTCTACAGAAAGTGTTCAAGAACAGTGGTTCCCTGAAGGAGACAATGGTCATGAAAAGTGGGAAAAATGGGGCAGAGTAGAGTCACAAAGGGGAAGTGTCATCAAAATGGGAGAAACCAGTGTTACAAGCTACAGAGGGGTCAAGGACAATGACTCTGACCCAGTACCTGGGACAACCCCCAGCTGGGGCAGATAGACCCCCATGATAAAATTTTACAGATAAATGAGTGCAGGCCATGAATGGAGTATGAAATTTAGTGAACAAAAAGGTATTTGGGAATCCAGTCTTCAATCAAAGAACCCTGATGACTGCCCCTGTTTAAAGCCTGGGTTCTGAGGAAAGAGGGCAGATGAGAATTACAGCTAGAAAAGACAAGGAGCCAAGTTTTATCACAAGAGCAGGGTTATAGGAGGTGGTTTGGGGAAGGACTCAGAAGAGTAGGAAAACGTGCAGACCCAAGAAGGAAAGGCAAAAATTAAGGGAGAGAAGGTCTGAAATGGGACAGCTGTTGTTCCTGTGGAAAGAGATTCCTGATCCTATAATGTGCCTTCCACAAAGCACTTGACTGAGGATATGGCTCCCCAGCTGCCAGTTTTCCTTTCTCTTTCGTCATCATAATGGAAGGCATGCTGATGACCTAGAAAATACTGGCCCTCGTGGTGTCTGGATTCTGCTACTCGAAAGGCCTTCATTTCCACGCTTCACTAGGTTGGTCTCTAACTTTCTATTAAGATCCTTCTACCTCTGTTACCTCCACAGTCCTACTGAGTCAGAGCTTCAACTCCTCCAGGACCACTTGCCCTTTATCCATTCTTCTCTAGGTCTTGTAGGCTCTCCCACACCTACGTTTACTCCCTTCCTTATAAAATAACTTTTGTTGAGCATCTACCACAGGTGAAACTCTTTCCATAAATGTTCTCATTTCCCCCCAAAAATCATGAGATAATACCTATCAAGCTCCCCTTTTAGCCCAAACATTTGAAGTAACGTCCTCAAAATGGGAGCCTAGTGACCACGGAGGTGAAGAAGGCAGTCAGGACTCCCAGAGTTGTACTGGTGGCATTAAATACTCTTTCCTTGCACGAATGAGTTCTCGTGGTCAGTCTTAGCACCACTGCCTATACCAACATCTTCATTTATTTTCCTTTTATACATTTGCACACAGCCAGCCAATCTCTGTATTCGAAGGCAACCTATTTTCATCATGCCTACTTCCCATTGCCCATTTTCATCATGCCTACCTCCAAGCCGCTAAGTGCTGTTGGAGAAAATGGACTAGCTGTGCTGATTGCTTTCATTACATTGTCATGATGTCCAACCTTAGCTGGGCCTTCACAAACACTGGCAATCCTTTTGCTCCTTTCTCGACAGCTATTTCCCATTTCCCACAGCATCTGTTCCAAATCTGTATAGTTTTCTTCAAGTCTACATTAATTAAAAACAATCTTAACATGACTTAGCAGCCTCTCCAAAATCTGGCTCCTTCCCACTTCCCTGGTCTCCCCAAGGGCTATGTTCCTTCTTGCTTTTCTAGACTCTAGCCACACTGATGCTTTTAATCCCCTTGTCTTGTCCTTTCTGGATATTTTGTTCCCTGTATTTAGGAAGATTTTGTCTGGCTTCTTTGTTTAACTAAGTGCTCATCCTTCAATGTTACCTCATCTGATGAGCCTTTCCTGACCTCCTAGATTAGGTTAAATCCTACCAAAATATTTTCAATATTCTGTACATGTTTAATGATTTCTCTGAAGCCAGCCTCCTCTTCAGGTAGCTAAGTATGTGCCCAGAGTGGTGATATTGTCTCATGTAACTAATCTATAACCAGCACATGGTACAATGTCTGGCCCTTGAGCAGTGCTTAATACCTATTGCATACTGAACTAGAATTAAGAATTTGTCATTAATAATCATATGTACAAATGTTTATCCAAAGACCTACGCAGACCTGGAATACCTTGGTTATACATAGAGTCTGAAAAGGTATAAAAAACATGCAAAATCTGAAGTTTTTGTGTTGACAGTAATTTGGGGCAGAAGAGCTTCTCAGACTAGGTACAATACCTGAGGTGGTAGAGAGCAAATGGGTGTCTATACAAATATTGCTCTCTTGGTCTTGACCTGAAGGTACCAAGATGTTTTGTAGGATGTAAGATGGTGTCCTTTGTTCAGAGATAGACCAAAAAAATAAGAAATCAAAATATCCAAAAGCTGTCCCATCCCTAGGGGTGAGGAAATTGATCACTCAGATGTGTTTTCTAAGAATGAACTGGACAACTAAGCAATTGAGGACTATAGAAACTGAGATGTTGTTATTCTTAAGGCATTCTCTAAGCTTACTTCCATTGTCATCCTTTCCTATTTGACGTCCCTATCCTCTACTTGAGATTGAGGTTTACCCTTGGGCTGTGAGCCCAGGGATACAGTGTGCTGGGAGCCAAAAGTTGCCGAGCTTGGAAAGAGGAAGGTGAGTAAAAAGCAAAATGAATAAAGGTAACCAGGTGATGCAGCAGCTGTCGTAGGTACCGCAGATCAGCTTCAGGTTCGAGCCAAATTCCAAGTGCCTGGTTCCTTCATTACTCTTGTATTTATTCTAAATAGGGCAAACAAGAAAGAGGTATAACTTTGAAAGTGCTGAGGGGAAATGATGGAGATAGTGAACCATGTCATTTAAGGAGTTTCATCCCCTAACAAGGCAGGAAAAGCATGGATAACTTTTGGCTTCAAGAAAACGTGTGACTCAGTTAGTTAAGCATCTGTCTTCGGCTCAGGTTATGATCTCAGGGTTCTGGGATCAAGTCCAGTATCTGGTTCCCTGCTCAGTGGAGAGTCTGCTTCTCCCTCTGCTTGTCCTCTCTCTCTGTCTCTCTCAAAAATAAATAAATAAATAAATAATCTGAAAGAAAGGAAAGAAAGAGAGAGAGAAAGAAAGAAAATGTAATGATTGAGGCCACATCTGCTCTCCTTTCTCCAGGCACTCCAGTGTCACTTGTCCTTGCTATCAGCAGTCCCAGTAGCCCCAAGGACTGGCCACCAACATGCCTGGGATCATGGTTCAGTGTCATTCCTTGAAACATGCAGAGTTAGAATTCAAACAAATCTTCCTTGTTCGCAGGGAACAGTGTATTTATTGATCTAGTGACAACTGACATTACATGTTCTTCTGGAGATGGACAAATCACAGGGCACAGAACAGAACCCTGGCTGACAATATTCAACAGAAAGATTTTAGAGTCCTTTGGCCTGGTGCTCTAAGGATATATTACTCAGGACTATTTTGGTTTCAAGAGACAGAAGCCAAAACATTAAACTGGCTTAAGCTGATAACAAATGTGGAGGCTCTTTATTGTTTCATAGAACTGTAAAATCTAGAGGAAGACTGCCAAGTGCCTAAGAATTGACCATTGGCATGGGCAGATGTAGGGGCTCAGATAATGTCACCAGGATCTGGTCCATTTCAATGTCTCTGCTCAGCATTCCACAGAGAGGACACCAATACCTCTAGCATCACTTCTTGTTGTTAGCAATCCTAGTGGAAAGAGCTAAAGCTGTTTTCAAGTCTTATAAAAGCACTGGGCTTAACTCCCAATGGTGTAGATTCTATCTCCTGTTGAACCTGGCCAGGGCCATGAAATGTGCTGAGTGGCTGAGCCATGCATCACTTTCCTCCCTCCCTACCCCCACCCCCAGCTTACAGTGGGTCAGCCTTGTCTATGCAGAGTAGATGGATAATAGGAGGGGAGGCAGTATCCCAGGGGAAAATGGTTTACTTTTAGAAAAGAAGAGGGGAAAGATTCTAAATGGGCAAAAACAAAAAATGACCACAAGAAAGGCATTCTAAAGTAAGGGATCTGTGATTCTTCCTAGTCAGAAGTGAAAAGAGGCTCTGATATTTCTCTGTATTGGTTAGGATGTTTTTGTTGTTGTCACCATTAGTTTAAGATCCAGAAGCCCAACCTAAACAAGCTCAAACAGGAAACTCATGGGTTTATACAACCCAATCACCGAAGAGTGAGGGCTGGCCTCCAGGATTGGATCCAGGGGTAAGAAGAACTATCAGGACTTTCTACTACCCTTCACCCCTTTTTTCTTCTCTTGCTCATTGGTTTTATTTTCTTCTACACTGAACTTTCTTCACCTAGTGATCAACATGGCTCCCCAGACCCATATCCTCACAGCTTCACCAAAAAGAAAAAAACATTTTATTGCCATTTCTAGACTGAAAAATTGGGGTGGGGGGGACCAATTTGTCCAGCTAGAATCATTTGTTTCTCTCTTGATTGATGTGGAAAGCAGTCTACTACTGAAAGCACAGCAGTTTGCTACTTAAAGATGAGTCAGTAACCTGAGTTCTCAAACATCTTGTGCCACAAACCCACCACCAGTCTAACAACCCCATCTAAAAAGAGTTCATTTATGTCCATGAAAGGGAACATATAGAAATGCAAAGGAAAGCTAGGATACTAAAATAGAGTTATTAAATGTTCTAAAAATAATTAATGATATGGTAACATATGTGCTTCATTATTAACACATTACATAATGAGATGTGGTAGCAGGCCTCTTTACTGCCTCATAGAATTTTGAGACATGAATGAACCCAAATGATAATCTGTCACATGGGTAAAGCGATATGGAAATACCTGTTACTTACCTTGGTGACATCACTATAGGATCAGGTACTGATTCTATTTCTGTAGTTTGTCATACATTCAAATTTCAACAAAATTGAAACTTTAGTCTGAGGTTAGTGAAAATAAAGCTCTAATTTTTCCTACCACAGTCATCCATCCCTCTGAAGCCTGTTAAGGGTCACTTTAGGGACCCTGGCCTCCAGGAGCTGCTGAGCTAGTGGGTCAGTGAGGTAAGAGTATGAGAGAAGCTTAATTAAAAATGGATTTCAGGGGGTGCCTGAGTGGCTCAGTGGGTTGGAGCCTCTGCCTTCAGCTCAGGTCATGATCCCAGGGTTCTGGGATCGAGCCCCATGTTGGGCTCTCTGCTCTCAGTGAGCCTGCTTCCCCCTCTCTCTCTCTGCCTGCCTCTCTGCCTGCTTCGGATTTCTGTCTGTCAAATAAATAAATAAAAATAAAATCTTTTAAAAAAATGGATTTCAGGAGCTACTGGATCAAGACTATCTTCACTGGATAATGTTACACCAGGGCCAAGGCTGGGATTTATTTTGATAAGAAATGCTATTTCGTAAATATTATTGTAACTACAACTTTGGAAATTTTATTGGGTTGTGGTGCCTTCACTGACCCATTTCCTATAGGTCTCACATGATGAGTGAAATAATTTATGCTGTCACCCTATAGAGAAGAAGCTGTTTCTGAGCCCTAAACCTTAATTTGAGTTGAAAAGTCCGAAGTGGGTGGCAAAGCTAATGTTTGGCACTAACCCTTAATACCAGAGCTTCATGTGTCAAAAGGAACAGTTCTCTGGTGGAAGATGAGGCATTCTCCTCCTTTCAATGGGCAAACAGGAATGTGGAAACACAGACCCAACACCCATGAACACAACTTTAGGTTGAGTTCTAGAACTGGACAGACCTTGCTGAGAGCTGACTACGATAAGAATCAGAAATCTCGACTTCAAGAACTTAATGATTTTTTAAAATTTTCCTTATTTGCTTCTTTTTTTTTCTTTCACAATATTTTAAAATTATTTTAAGACACCAGCCTTCTTGAGCGGTGCTAAAAAGAACCAAGGAAACAATCTACAATTGGGACACATTTTTCAAAAACAGTGAAGACTGTGCCACTGAAAACTGGCATTGGCAGCCATAGGAATTTATGTGGCCTGAATGGTCCAAGAAATAGATTAAGGCTCCTTGATCAGCCACTCCTCGCTAATTGGCAATCTCTTCTGTGTTAAACCTTGGCGGTTTTGAGTGGGTTTCAATAAGAAAACATTTAGCAAAGCATTAGTCAGATTACTGTGAACTCTGCTGGGGACAGAGCCAAAAAAACCAAATCCAACAAAAACTGAGTAACTATTATGAGTCAGACATTGCAGAAGGCATCTTAGGCACATTATCTTTTTTAATCCTCCCCCAAACCTTGTGAAATAGCTACCATCATTTCCATTTTACAGGTGAGAAAATTGCAACTCAGAGAAGGTTAGTAATCCATTGAAGATCACACAGCAGAACGAATACATCCAGGGTGCTGGGATGCCTGACAACAAATTTAATACTTGTCCTTTCTACTATTGATCTTTGCCAAAAAACCACGCTTGTTCACCCAGTTATTTCACGTACCCATTGGCCAGTTTCCTTGGGCACCAGGCAATTTGCCAATAGAAAAAAAAAAAGGTGGTCAGTGTTAGAAACCTGGAAATGGACCTTATGTGACCTCAAGGCACATGTGCTTTTTTTGCTTTTCACAAAGGGAGTCAAAATTCTCTCAAAAAAAAGAACAAAAGCCTGCAATTCTTATAGGTCTTTACTCAAGCTGGATTCATTTTTTTTTTTAAAGTGAGGATCCTAATCATTGGATTATGGTGAGATCAGAAAAGAGTTATCTAGTACATCTCTAATGTCACACAGGGAAGCATAATAGGAAACATATGTAAAATATCAATTTTCACAAAACAAATATTTATCGGGGTGGAATGTAAGGGGAATGAAGAATTTAAGCTTTATGTTTATTGAGCTTCAAACTGATAGAACTATTACACAGAAATGAATATAACAATATATCATGATTAGTTATGACATATTGGCACCACTCTCAAATTAATCCAGACATTTAGATCTTCAAAGCAGGTTACAATTTTTTTGGACTGTGGTGGCAATTAATAAATCAATCTTATCACACAGAGTGATCGATTAGCACTTTTTGCAAAATGTATAGCAAATGGCCATGCTAATCAAAGGATGTAAAACTACTCATAGATCTTTTTTTAATTTGAATTTTTTTTCCAATTATAAACAGATTTTTTTTCCTCTGGCCATATATAAGTGCATTTAATATTCCATGGATAGCAAAATGTTTAAGACTGACAAATATCTACAGTCTGTAACCTCTATGGGAAAAGGCTTTGATTACAGTAAAAATTACACAAAAATGTGTCATTAAAAGGCATTGGACAGACATAAAATCTAACCTTTTGAGCTGAAGAATACTTAATATTCTCTTCATGATCATGCAAGAGGAAATTCTTTGCTATGGAATAGCTATTTTCCTGTTAAGCAGGCTATTTCATCAATGATTTATTCCTGAGATGTAATAGGTCGTTTAAAATGGTGGTTTAAAAGTTGGGCCTTTTTGTTTAATTTTCTCACAGGCGGTCGGTAATTATCATGGTCCTGCAGTTTCTCTGGAATGCCGTGGAGGGTCAAATGCCAATGGAACCCTGCTTTATAGGGTAATTAAGACAGTCGACATGGTTATTAAATACATCATGCTAAACTAAACTGGAATGCTGTGAAATAAAATCCAAAATCATAAATAAAACTTAGGTATTCCAGCAAAAGGGTATGTGTGAAAAGGAGGAGCTTTATACTCTCAGGATTGCAATAAATAGCTCTTGCCCACTCAGACTTACTAAAATCTGGCTACTGGAAACCTCTGGATTTGCCTTTGAGACAGTGAAACTGAGATTAATACTACAGCTCTGTATATACTTGAAGTTCTAAGTCCCACCATTTCACATTACGTAAAACAACATCGAAATACTTTCGATGAATCATTTACCTGCCTTCCTTATTGCCAAGATCAAACACTGAAAAACCTGTGATAAATTAAGTGACCTAAGGTAAGTATGCGATGGCTAGCAAATGAATTATATATATATATATGTATACATACCTATATATCCACATATATATAATAAATATATATATACAAATATATATATTTACGCTTTATGTTTTCAAGACTCTTTCCCTCTGTAAGTTCCTTCCAATGACTGCTCATCACTGTGGATTCATGCTGCCTTTGAGAATTCATCTGTAACTCGCAAAAGACCACGGCAATAGGAGGACTACTTCAAAGAAGCCAGTAACAGGCTCTATCTGAAGGCTTGTTGATGTTGATAATTCTAAACGGTGGTGATGGGTAAATATTGTCATCAGTACAGATACGTCTTCCAAATACGTGTCTGTCTTGCGGCCCTAAGCTTTCAAACCCAAAAGCCGAAGGCTTCGGTAATTTAATTTCTTTCCAGAAAATGTGATGAGTAAACAAAAAATGCTGGCAAAAGGGCAGGACAGAATGAGAAGAGAAGAAAATGCAATCTTTCCAACCTATAATGTGTTGCCTACGAGAGATTTTCAATTATTCCTCCCTTGCGTATTGCCTGGAAGTCCTTTTTTCTATATGCATGTTTACAGGCAAATTCATTGGTTTACTAGGCAAAGGAAAAGAACCGCTCTTAAATAGGGAAATAAATATTTCCAATTCTGGCTGTAAAACTAGAAGCCAAAATGTGTAGTTGACAGGCACAGAGCCAGCTGACTTCAGATCACTAGCCTTTCCTTAAAACCAGTCTTCCTATTTCCACATGGAACACATTTTAAGTTAACAATGTGTAGTTTGGCAAAGGAATTGTTTTTCTTTGGCATGAAACGGTTGTCTCGTTTTTTAAAAAATGTATTTTCTGCCTGCTCCTACATACAACGTACGTCAACATTCTTTCAGAACTTTCAAAACTGTTGTTACCTCAGAAAAGTTTTAGGTAATTACCTTTTTTAAATCTTTGCCCAAGGAGGAAAATCCGCATTTAACATATTCATATGCTCGTGCTCGTGCTTCGTAGACTTCTGACCGCTGCCTAAATATACCTTGAAATGCATACTGAATGGTGATTTAACTCTATCGCCTACTTCGGAAAAACAGGCCTCTCGGAGAAGTCATTTAAATTTTGTTTGGTGGGTATTTTTACAGGATTTATCGACAATGTCCAATCTGAAAATAAATCTGGCCGTTTCCTTCTCTCCTCCCTGTCAGTCTTAAAAATTGAGTCCTTCTATCCGCAATGTATGTATAGCACTGAAAACAGTAGAGTGGACTGCTACCCATTCAAACCTTCGCAGGCTCTTTCCCCATTTCTGGCTACTGCCCCAGAGAAGTCCGAAAAGCAGAAATGCAAATTCTCAGACCTCGGTTCCACACGAAGTAGGACAGGCCGCTGCACCAGCTACTGTTTGAGACCAGATAGGGCCACTGCTGCCTACACATAAAGAAGGCCATTAAGGAGAAGTTGTTTATTTCTGCTTCTGCAGAAATCATAAACACCAACCCTGAGCCTGACGGCGCAAGCCATGCCGCAGTAAATTCTAGTACTTTGCCGGCCATTCTAAGCTGCCCAGTAAAAGTTACTGTAGCTAAATCCCATATACATTTCACTAAATAATCCTTCTCAGAAGATGGTATCATATTCATGCACAGCAGGGTGTGCAAATGCCTATAAATTACACGTCGCATCGGAGATATCTATTTTAAAAAATCTGTGCAAATTTAACCATGACCCTTTGCCAGACAATAGGCCTTCATATGCTTTACAGCTTAGCAGACGCCCAGGAATTTTGTTTGGAAGCGATAGCTACTGTCTGTGTAATATTTAGGACCTATTCATGAAGCATCTGGCAGAAAATAAAAGGGTTTTCTCCACTAACATATGCTAAAGGAGGATGTGGTCCTGCACCGACTCCTCCTCTTCTGATTTTTTGCAAATAGCACAACATAAGAGACGGTTGTTTCTGGCTGCCCTGCTGCCTGTCATGGCTGTCAGGCGAAATCCCATGAATTATTGCTCTTCCAGATGTAAGAGATTTTCAGGCTGCCTTAAACTGCCTGTGGTTTGTGGTGCTGGAGAGGAGAGAAACGAGATTAAACTTCATCTCATCAGTGCAATCTGAAAAGATCACACAGAGGACTAATAATCAGGGCTTTTTCATTCCAGAGCCAGACTTGAGAGCTGTGTGTTTTTGTTTCAAGGTGATGTCACATTAAGCTTGTTGGAAGACAGTGATTAAGGTCAAACAATATTTGAGGAAGATCAAAAATAAAAAAAAGTGTTCAACCCACTTCTGATGCTTCCTTATTGCATTTGCTTAAAGGGAAAGGACTGATCATTCTCACTGATGGCAGAGAACGAAAGGGAAGAGTACTTAGTCCTATAATTCAAAGTTGTTAGCATTTCCTAACACAAGGTTAATGTGGGGAAAATTAGGAATATTCTCATAAAATTATAGCTCTACTGTTCGTTGTAATTTAGAGGAAGCATACATCACCATCAAGAAAAAAATCAAGTGTCTCTTTTTGTTCTCTCTAAAGGTCAATTTTGAAGTCTTTTTTTTTTTTTATTTTTTGTTTAATTTTGTTTTGTTTTTGATTCTGTGACCGTGTCATACGGAGGCTGGAAATATTCATTTAAAAAATCAGCAGGTGAAAAAAAAATCAGCAGGTGCTACTAATGTTTTCTGATATGTAGGGGTTTTTTTGAAGATACTTTAGTTCAGTTTTCCCCTCCAAAAAATGCATTTCTAACCCCCCCCCGCCACAATAAGTGGGAAATATCAGCAGATTCAATAACCCCGGTTACGAACATTTAACTAAAGGTTTTTATAACTGTTTCCAGAATGACTCAGAAAATAAATCACACCCTCTCCCATTATGTACAGTTTGAGTCCTCAGGGAGAAAACTTATAACTCATTACATTTCCATTCCCTTTGATCAAATACCATATACAACACCTGGATATTATAATTTTAAATAATAGTTGTGACACAAACTAGGATAATGCTTAAAAACCTAAGAATCTTAATATGGTTACTATTTGTTCATATCATTTACAGCATGGAGAAATGGTGAGTGGCTTTGTGGCATTTTGCTAGAGCTCCATCAGCAAAATATTAATTATAGATCAAGAAAACATGTTTTTTTCAGAAACACCTGGAAATAATCGACAAATATATACGTCTTAGATCAGAACATAATTGCCCCAATTCAACCTGTATAACTTTTTTTTTTTTCTTCTTCTTAAGATGTAGCCTGTAAGTAATGGGGTAGGCTACCAGATGTAAAACCTCCCAGGCCAGCTTTTCTTTCCATTTCAGCTTAGGCACCTCACAAAGGTTCTCTAATGTGAAGGATCCCAGTGAAACAGTGATGAAAACCACAGGTACAAGTGGCTTACATGAAAGTATTTATTGCTTTTCATGCATTGCATTATAGCAGAGTGGAAAAAAGTCCTTCATTGAAAATGCATTAATTATTTGACACTGGTTTGCCTCAAAGTCATTTTTACTATGGGATGCAAGCGAAAGATCACAGCTGAAAAAAAGATCATCATACTTGAGGTAGGCTCACAGAGTCTTTTCTTATGTTCTGTGTGAAGTTGTCTTGAACTGAAACCTATGCTCCTTAAGGATTAAGGGATTGAAAAGCAAAGACTGAAGCTGCTGTAATTTAAACCTACAGATTCCCTAGCACAAAGGTGCAAAATGGACTAAGCCAATCTGACTCTTTCCTTGTGCAGTAAAGAAATCATTTTCCTTTAGAAAGTTTTACACTATTAACATTCCAAAGGTGTTATCATCTTTAAAGCAAGTGGTCTTCTCTTGGCTTTCACTATGCCTCGAGTGCCTGCAGACATTAAATCAGCGGACATGGTTTTAAATGACCACGTATGACATCTCTAACCAGGCCCTGCCGTGTGACAAATAGGAAGAAATTTTGAAGAAAAACATGCGTAATGATCATCAGTGACTTGCATTTTCTTAGTTAAATTGGTATTTTATGCATTAAATATTTGGGGGGCGTTCGTGGTTGCATATTTGCTTTTTGTTTCGTTTCTAGAAAAATGCTTATTTCTGAGTCAATGAAATTTCAAGATATTATTCAGCCTTCAAATAGTAAAAATCATTTCTGAGCACTGGAAGGGAGCTTGATTGCAGGCATCTGTTTTCTTACGTGTGAGTTAGGTGGAAATGAAAGCTCAAGGAGGGCTTTATTTGCTCGTTGTTCAACAGTTATTAAGCACCTACTAGAAGTAATGCAGTTGAGGACTTCAGATACAATGGTGCAAAAGTAGATATATCTTCATGCCTCGTGTGGTACACTTACATTAAATTAATAAGTAGGTAAGTAGCTTTTTCAACTATAATTGTTACCCATGCTGTAAAGGAAATGCATTGAGAAAGGTCATGAAAATATGTAATTCACAGGAATGTGATATTTACAGCCATTTGTGGTTGTATAGCTCTGCCCTGAGGACGCAGTGACTTAAGGCAAGGAAAGTTAACTGAGAGCTTTATTCCTATAGTTTCTCAAAGCAAACAAACAAACAAACAAAAAAAACTACTTTAAACAAAAGATTCGGCTAAAATTTTTGTGTGCTGATATCAGAATTCAGGGTTTCGTTTTTAGTTTCCGTGTTAGATAGGAAAAATAGTGAGTGTAAGAAGATAATATTTCCAGGATAAGCCATTTTAAATGGTTCTTACTGATTATATCCAATCTCCCTTTGAAAAGCCATATGGAGAAAATAGATCATCTTAAAACATAAAACCCAAAATCCTTGGTTACAAAACTTGAATTTTAGCTATTGTTTTTTCTCACAAGAATATTCTGCTCTATTCCTTCTCAGATTTGCTGCCTATATTTCTAATCTACTTTTTGAAGACAAAACGTAGCCTCATTTTCTCGCCTCCAGTTTGAAGGCAGTTCGGGTATTTCAGATCTTGATCTTTCAGTCTCTTACCCTCTGGATTTTTACTTCAGTTCTTTGTATTAATATTCCTATTTTCCTAATATTTTTGCCATTCACATTAAATGTCTTCACTAAAGTACTATCGAGGAATGATTTGGTTCATCTAATCACTTTTGGCTAAACCTATTGTTAAAAAACAAAACCTGAGTAAATTTGAAGGTCTAATTGGCTTTATTCAGTGAATCATGAGTAGGGTAACATCCTATCCAACAGAAAGAAAAGAGCTTGGAGGAGCTATACAAAATGGAAGGCTTTTACAAGCAGAAGGAGGCCGGGCAGGGAAGTTTCCAGTAAAGAGTAGACTATTTCAAGGAAGGTGGGGGCCTATCAAGCAGATGATATCGCTAGTGCTGACCAGGTGATTCCATGCCTAACTAGTTAAAGATCACCTTCCTGGGAGAGGCTGCAAGTGCAGTTAGCTTGGGTATTAAAACTTCATTTGTTGATGTGGGACTTAGCACAAGTGATTCATTTGGGGCCTATTGGCTCCTTTTTCTTTTTTTTTCCAACACCAAGAACATAAAGTACCAGATCACCTATGTACATAGATCAAAATAGGCTTGCTGTTTTCCCTTTGGAACAACTCAACACAGTTCCCCTCAAGTATTTCCAAGTTCCTAGACCCTTCTAGCCACTTGGCTAGAACTTGGCTCTTGAACTTGGATTCTTCACTTTTATTGAGTTAGCTTTCATTCAACTTTCAAATCAAATTATTCACGGGAACATCTTCAAGTATTGTCCCTTTGATGTCCAAAGGACTTAGTGATTTTCACATTTACCGAATGAATACTATATTCAGTTTTCCGAACATGAATGATGGCCACAGAGAAAGTTCTAACCAGGTAAAATTTAGAGTTTGTTTCAGAGGTTACTTTTCCTGGTTAAAAAAATAACAAATATGCTTAGTATACACCACTTAAAGATATAGAAAAATATTAAGAAGTAAATAAAAATAGCTCTAATCCAACCAAAGAGATTAAATCAGTGGTTTTCTCCACTTTATTTTTTCTCCTCATTTGTCATATATCCACAAGAAAAAACCTTATGTCGTTTTCTTTTGCTAATTTTAAAAGAGTTGCTGTATAACTGCACATTACAAAGTTCTCAGTAATATGTAAATGAAGTTCTATTTAAAGTAAATTAAATGACAATGGCCATTGTCTTCTCTCTAAGGGAGAAAAATAAAGATACTTAATCACTGTATTACCTTCCATTAAAGGTTCTTCTCAAGTTAAATTTGACACCTTTCATTGTTAGAATTTTAAATTATTTGAATATTTTTATAGGAATTGTTCAACTTCCTCTCTCTCATTACTTCTGCAAAACTGAAACATTCAACAGATGTTTTTTTCCCACTTACAGTGGCCACCAAACATGCAATAGTACCTCTTTTGATCATCACTCATCCATTCATGACAACATAAGATAGTGAACATCTACTGTGCATCATTGGGTTGCATGTTTGACAAATCAAAGATGTAAATAAAAACAGCAATCGTGTCCTTAAGTTTATGTGTCCTTTAATTGTTTCCAACATTTATTTGAAAAGGGAATTCATTTTAATGTGAAGGGAGTGAAATCTAAACAATAAAATGAGAACTTGCCACAACTTCATATCACATACTCCAATATAAAATGCAGGGATTTGTGTATTATTTAATGTGTTAGAAATTCTAGTCTGTGTTTCTCTGTGAACATTAGGTTGGCTCTATCAGCCCCAAATTTCACTGCAACCCACCACTACACACATCTGCTACTGTCTGCTACATTCAAGTTATCTTTTTCCTGTAGATTAAAATAGTACAAATATTTTACAGTTTGCATCTGAAGACATAGCAAATAAAAGCTAAAAGCATGGAACTCGGAAATATCCTAGTATCTAAAATTTGCATTCGATTATGGGAGTAATGGGTGGCATTCACATGGGTTTATGGATTTCTATCTTTAGATGCTACTTTGGCCAATGCTTCCCATTTATAACCTTAAAATCCTATCTTGAAGGTTCAGACACCCTCTCCAGGAGTAGAAGTAATTCCATTTCTATACTCCATGTGCCTCTTGAGGCCAGATCTGCCAGTAATGCTTAATTGGGTTGGAAGATAGTGGATAGTACCAGTTTATCATACAGGCAACTGACACAAAACTTTTTCACTTATCTGAGGTTGGACTGTGTCTGGGTTCAGAGATGAAAGGTCAGTTCTTTATCCACTAAGTCCCCTAGACATTCCAAAATCCCCAGTACATTACAAATTTGAACAGTTTAAGCTCTCTTAAATAAAGAATCTCTTCTCTGGGTAAAGTATACAGTGTATATAGATACAGTGGAGAAGAAACATGTGAAAGGTCACAGCCATGACCTTTTAACATCAATAGTTTTATTTATAGCCAAGAGCTTAGTCTATAGGGCTTAATATAAAAGCAAGAAGAAAGACAAAGGTATCTGGTTAGCTTTATAATAGCTATCCGGTTATAGAAAATTTGTCTTTTTACTCTTGAGCTAAGAATAAAAATTATAAATAATTTAAGTGACAGCTATTTTAAAATAAAGAATAACATTTCTCAATCATTTTTAATTGAACGCATTCTACTTCTCTCTGGATATGGCTTAAAATAATCTACCAGGTTTTAAAGGAATAGATTTATTTCATCACGTGTGTGATTCATTCTTAAAAGAGAAAATAACAGTATTGTATTTTTATGACTACCTGCTTCCTTGTCACCTATTTGGTGTCTCACTGTACTTAAAATTATACGTGGGAGAGTTGTAGATTACAGCAGTCAAAACCCTGTTTCATGGAGTTTTAGTAGTTTAGGAAATTTAGCATAAACAGATACAAGCAGTAACTTGCTGTTTCAAAATAGTTCTCGAATACTCTTACATACCTGAAGGTATATTGGGAGAAGTTCAGAGATGCCCCAAAACACACAGTGGGAGCAGAGTATGAAACAAAGCTAGAGAATTGGCCACTAAGGCTGGGGGACGAATTGAGATGAACACTCATCCTACAGAGAGACTAAGAACAGTTTTATATGGAGAGCCTGACCTTAGGCCCCAACTCCGTGTCAGGGGAACAGGAAGCCACTTGGAAGTATGCTCTCACTATCTCCAGAGAAGACCACCACCCTCTCCTTTCAACCGTCTTCATCGGAGAAATAATTGGAGCCTAAGACCTTTTTGTCTTTTCCTCTCAGGAGACCAGTTTACCTTTCTGACACCCTTAGCTGGTAGTTTGCCTTTCACTATTGTGATACTCCTTGCACAGTTTCTCACAACATGTTCATTTCATTCATGCTGAAGTAATAATGGAAACTGACAGATAGCCTTTCTTTTTAACTGGAACTTCCAGAGATAACACATTTATCCAAAAAGTTGACTACATTGGCCAGAATTTCAAGTCCTGTATCCATGTATAGAATTGTCAAGGATGCCTTTCCATCATACTCCAATTTGAGTTGAATGTAATACTTGGGACTTTTGCCTTCTAGTTTTGTATCCTTGCTCCAAATTTATAACCAACCTTCTGGTGTGTTATAGAAATCTCTCTTAATGACTGCCAACACCAGAGACAGCACCGTCCCAACCCTCCCCGCCCCCACCCTCCCACCACCTCCACTCAGGACTGCTATATTTTCTAGTTAAAAGGATATCAACTGAGTCATTAAACAAAACAAATATTCAGTAAACTGTATTGAGTATTTAATAGTGAGTAAAAGCCCAGTGCATAAAGATTGATAAGATATTGAAATATCTTACAGAAGATAGAAGCCCAGATTCTGGAGCCAGACAGACCTGGATTTGAATCTCTAGTCAACGACCCACTTGATTTACAGCTTTGGCCAATATCTGAACTTCTTTAAGCCTCATTTCCTTAAAATGAGGGTAGCATATAATATGAGGTGTGATAATTGCAAGTCTAGAATGGGTTCATTTATGTAAATTACAGGGCTGGTTTATAGTAAGCAGTCACTTAATTATTTTTAGTATCGTTGAATTAAAAGTCATGTACAATGGAAGAATAAGAAAATCAAGGTTATTGACAACATTTAGATAATTAAATGCAGCAAAATATACAGTTGAATATTCTTCTTTTTTGTGTGATTTTAAGTGTATCTAATATTTATCAGCAACTACACCGAGAGAAAATGCTAAAATATATATAGAATGAACAACGACGATGAAATATTACTACAGAAGTTCATTTCCTTCAACTATAACCTCCTTGAGGTCTCGGCAAAGGAACTATTTTAACCTCCTTGAAGAATGGAAGGAAAACATCTTGCCCACATTCTCTACCATAGAAAAAGTTTGTCAGATTAGAGTATCTTTTTGATGTCATAACAGATCCTGAAATGGTGCCATTATCAATCCTCCTCTCTGAAATCCTATCATACACACATAAAACCAACCCTAAAGAATTATTATTCTCTCTCTGCCCTGTCCTGAGTCAACCTCAGAATGAGAACTGGTCACGGTATATGTTGGTCCTTCAGTGCCACCAAGACCAAAACACCTTTATCACAAGGAATAATTCCTGGTTCTAATTGTCCTCAGGTTTTCTTTGCTTCCATTGCATTCCATTTTTATTAGTCAGTTTAATTCCTGAATGCCTACATGTTCCCAACCCTGCATCAGACACTTCCTGCAAATATGAGCAAAGTAAGCCATAATCCCTACCATGGACAAGTTTAAAGCCTAAATAAAGAAGAAAACAAGTAAACCAATAAATGCACCATCTTCAGTGAACTGTTATCCATTTACATGGTAGAGAATCAGATAAAATCTAGTGTTTAAAAATTTAGATTTTATGTTGTACAGGCAGATGGTGTTTACTCTTAGTGATTGGGAGGGAGCTTAAAGAAGACATCTAGGGTGCTGCTGATGTTCTGTTTCTTGGTCTGGGTGTAGATTTTACAGCTGTGTAAAGTGCATCAAGTGACACACTTATGTACATTTTTCTTTTATATGTTATACATTCAGTAATTCTTTGTAAAAAAAAAAAAATACAGGCTTCTGGGGCGTCTGGGTGGCTCAGCTGGTTAGGAAGCTGCCTTCGGTTCAGGTCATGATCCCAGAGTCCTGGGATCAAGTCCTGCATCAGGCTCCCTGCTCCAAGGAAACCCTGCTTCTCCCTTTGCCTCTGCCTGCCTCTCTGCCTACTTGTGCTCTCTCTCTCTCTCTCTCAAATAAGTATATAAGATCTTTAATATATATATATATATATATATATATATATATAAGATTTTTTCCCTTTGCACAGCACAGACACTTAGATAGGTACTTCGTCTCAACAAATATTTTAAAAATTGAATTATGATGATAATTTAAATTTCTAAAAAATTAAAAACAGAAGAGTCTCAACTGTTCTTCACAACCATGAAAACAATCCTTATTTTTGTAAATAAATTACTATGCCAAATCTTCAGTTATGTCTCTATTCATAATAATTTCATTCTATTTAAAACCTCTAAGACTATTCCTATATATTCCACAGATATTATGTTACCATAGCTATCCTAAACAGCACCTCCCACCAGAAAATTCAACACACCAGTTGCTCAGAAATTTCCATTTGGGTCTCTTATTTTTTGCACCTACCAACAGCTTACTTAATGATGTCTTGAACAAACAAGTAATTGCATTCACTGTATCCTCTTGGTATTACACTGTATTAACATCTTTTTTTTTTTCCATGAAAATGTCATATGGGGATATGATTTACTTTTTAAAAATGCTCAATTTCCACTGCTGAATATAAAATGCTTCCAAGTCATAGAAAAAATATAGCACCAAGAAAAGCGGCCCCCTAAAATTGTTTTAAAATTAATTCCATAGATATCACATAATTTCCCCCAATAGATATACTGTCAAACAACACATAGAAAATAGTGCTAAATTTACTCCCCTCTGCAGAGTTTAATCCTGTTGAAAACATATCCCCTTGAATTTTCCTTAGATTTCATGCCACAAAATTTATCTTATTCTTTACTCATCCTAAGCCCACATCCTAGGCTCTTCTTTATCTTTGATGACAAAAAAGCTTTTTATAATATGTATTAATCTCTGGAAAGCACTTGTTTTTCCCTAGGTTTTAACCCCAGAACTCATTCTAGTCTGTATCTACTCTGTACATATTCCCTGTCAATGTCAACATGTATTGCCAAGATTTTCAGAGCATGACCATTAGCTCTAGCTTCCAAACTCAAGTGACAACCAGAAATCCAACCATTGCCCACTCAACATAACCAAAACCCATCTGTATTCTCTTGAAAGCTGCTTCTCTCCTTCTCCACCTTATGTCATCCTGCCCCCAAAAAACCCTCTGCATTTTCTATATTGGTAAATGACAGTCCTTGAATAACCTTCCAATATCCTTCTCACTATATTTTTGCTGGAAATTTTCCTCTTCACTGTTATCTCTTATCCCATTCTTGGCATCCTCTAACCCCGTACCCCTGCCATCAAAATATATATTGTGATGCTCTTCTACTCACTCATTCATTCACTTTCTTATGCAGCAAATATTTGCTGAGTAACTACTTTTGCTAGTCGTTAGATACGCAGAGATGAACAAGACACATTCCTTTCTATGATGAAACTGTCTCAAGGGGGGAAATGTACAAGAATGGCTTTCTCACATGTATATTCTGAAGCAGAGAGTTGAAACGCTTTTGTATGTCATATAAACGTTCCTCACATTCTGGACTCTACAAACCTCTCCTGCTTCATTGCCTATATTTCCCTAGTGTGTGTCCTTCACAGCAGGCCCCCAGAAATACATGTAGGTCTCCAGTGAGCCTTGTCCTTATGCTTCTGGGCCTTTGGACCCTCAGTGTAAAAGGTCCTCGTCCACCTTGACAGTCCAGCAAACTGATTCGGGAACTCTTTTCTGGCCTCCTCAGACAATTGGCATCTGTCCTCTGTACTCAATAACATCTTGTGCAGGTTTAACATTTATCACACTATTTACTAATTATTGATTTTCACTTTTTCCTTTCCTACTAGATAGTGAAGTGCATGAGAGCAATGATTGAATCTCCTGTGCCCTCGGGTTGAATGAACAATAATCATATACTTGGGAATAAGAAAATGATTCAGAACATAGCCCAGGGAGTCAGACAGACATGGATATAAATCCCGTATCCACTCTACAATAGCTATGTAATCTTGAGAAGTTACATGTCTTCTCTGAGTCTCAGTTTCCTTATCTGTTAAAGGGAATAACAATGTTTATTCTAAAGTGTTTATAAGGATGCAACAAGATCATGCAAATAAAGTGTTAGTTATAGTGTCCGATCCATAGTAAATTCTCAAGTAACTTTTAGCTATTTTTATTATTATGCCTGAAAAATGGTGGTGGCATATGGTGCCTTTTATGTTTTATAGTTGTGCTCAGGTGGTTAAAAAAATAAAATAAAATAAAATAAATAAAAAAAATTTTTTAAAAGGATGGAAGGGGAATTGAAGTAACTTTTAAGAATTTACTTTGTATTTATCATACTTTGGGTATGTTATCTCAGTGAATTTCTTATCTATTTGGGGGAAACAAGGAATATTACTGACAATTTATAAATTAAAAAACTGAGTTTCAAAAAGCAAAAGTGACTCTTTCAAAGGCATAGAGCTTCAGTTATAAGACACACTGTCTTAGTCAGCTCAGGCTGCCATAACAAAATGCCACAGACTGGATGATTTAAACAATAAAAATATTTCTCACTGTTCTCAAGGCAGGGAAGTCCAAGATCAAGGTGTAGGGAGACTCAGAACCTGTTGGGGGCCCTCTTCTTGACTTGCAGATGGCCACCTCCTTGCTGTGACCTCACATGGCGCCAGAAGAAAGAAAAATCTCTCTTCTTTTCTGTATAAAGCCATTAATACTACAGCCCCATTCTTAGGATCTCATTTAACCTCGATTACCTCCTAAAAGCCCTAATACAGTCACCTTGGAGTTATGACTTCAACATATGAATTTGGGGGGACACAATTCTGTCCCTAGCGTTCATGTTCCTTGCACTGAATCTCACTGCCATAAACAAAAATGAACCAACATGAGCAGAGTTCTTCACTTGATCTTAGCCAAAAGGCCAAGAAGCGATGAGCAGAGTTCTTTACTGTAATCTATAAAAGCAGAAATTCTGAATCCAATTTACCCAAAAGCTTGAAGCTTTTTAGCCATCCTTCCTTTATTCTTTACCCCATTATTAGAGCTTCTTGATCATCCAAAATACAAAATACCTGTTGCGCAGTGAACAGTAGGTGTATCACATGTGCTATCCATCCAAAAGGAGCATTTTTAAGAGACAAATAATTTAAGGCAGAAGACATTCTAGACTGTGAGTTTGAAAATACGCAGGTCTTTGGGGGCACCTGGCCTGCTCGGTTGGTACAGCCTGCAACTCTTTATCTCAGGGTCATGCGTTCAAGCCCCACCCTGGGCATAAAGCTTACTTAAAAAAAAGAAAGGAAGGAAGGAAGGAAGAAAGAAAGAAAGCAAACAAAACAAAACAAAACAAAACAAACAGGATAATATGTGGCTCCTCAACACAGCAACTAGGAGCAGGAGTGAAGGGTTGGGGGTGGGAAGGGGCTATAGAAACAAGCTAGGATCCCTCTGGGATGATTGTGTGGGATGATTGTGAATTGTGTGGGATGTGCTCTGGGGGTCTGGTGCTGATAGAGAAGAGGTTTGGAGGGAGAGCTGAGTCAAAAGAACCCCATGGAGTGTGCCAGGAATTATAAATCCTGTGGCTGTAGTGGAAAAAGCAAGAGATGCTTGCCTGGGCTGGACATCTACTTTTCACCCAACACCTCACTGCCACACCACCTCAGTTCTTCGAAATATAATTTCTATAGCAAGGCTTCTAAACTACATTCACGTTAAATATAGAATGAGTAATACTGGATCACCCTTTGATAATGAGGGTAAAAGAAAAATTGCCAGATTGCCCAGGTAGATATCCCTAAGGTAGGAATAAAAGAAGGGAATTTCTCTAGTTTCAGAAAGCCCCACTCGAATGGCTGTATTAGCAGATTAAGAAGAACCCAGTGTATGGATTGAAGGTCAAATGGCAATTGGTTGCTTTTTAAAAAAACAACGCATATGGCTGCCTCTTTAACTTCTTTTCTTACAGTAGAAGTAAAAGGGGTAAGACCTGAAGCCCAACACCCTGATTCCCTCTATCGGTCTCTACCACCTGTTTTTTGTAAGAATAAGATTGTGGTAATCATTTCACAATATACATAAATCAAACGTCATACATGTTTTAAACTTACACAGTGATATATGTCAATTATTTTCCAATAAAAGTGGAAAAAAAAAGAGTAAAAAATGGAAGTGCAATTCTCATTGATCACAGAATGAGCAAATACATTGTGCAATATGCACATAATGGAATATGATGTATCAGTAAGAATGAGCTAACGAAATGTCCATTGTGGCAACATGCATTTTTTAAGACTTTACAAATGTTATGCTAACCTCAGAAACATAATTTTTATAGTCTTCTAAACCTAAGCAAAAATGAGTACATATTGTGTGTTTCCATTCGTATAAATTCCAAAATCTGACAAGACTGATCTGAGGGCTTAAGTCAGGATGTTGGGTTCCTATGGGGAGGGTCCAGGGCCGAACGGGGGTGGGGTTTGAGGTTCTGCTTCTTAACCTGCCTGCTGATCACATTGTGTGTTTGCTTAAGGACAATTCATTAAGCTGTACACTTATGATCTGTGCACCACTTTATATGTTATATGTCAATAAAAAGTTCTAAAACTTAAAAAACACCACATCTGGGTATGTACCAAAAGAGATGAAAGCAAGAATTCAAATAGATATTTGTGTACACATGTTCAGAGTAGCATTATTCACAATAACCTAATGATTAAAAACCAAGATGTCCTGTGACAGATGAATGGATAAACAAAATGTGGTATACCCATACAATGGAACATTATTCAACCTTAAAAAAAAATGACATTCTGATACATGCTACACCATGGAAGAAGCAGAAATGTTATGCTAAATGAAATAAATGAGACACAAAGGGACAAATATTGTACGTTTCTATTTACAAAATAGTTTAGTTTGGGCTTCTATAATAAAATACCATACACTTGGTGGCTTATAAATAACAAATACTCATTTCTCATGGTTCTTGAGGTGAAGAAGTCCAGTTCAAGGCACTAGAAGATTCTGTGTCTGGGGTAAGAGCCAACTTTCTGGTTTAAAGACAGTCATCTTCTTGCTGTGTCCTCACATAGCAGAAGGGACAAGGTAGCTTTCTGGAGTCTCTTTTGCAAGGGTACTAATCCAATTAATGACAGCAAAGCCTACCAAGGTCCCACCTCCTAATACCATCACATTGGGGATTAGTATTTCAACATATGAATTTGGGAGGGACAAAAATATTCAGTCTATAGTATATGAGATACCTAGAGTGGTCAAATTCATAGAGACTTAAAATAGAATAGTATTCATCAGGAACTGAGGGGAGAGAGAAATTGGAATCTTAGTGGTTATGGAGTTTCAGTTTGGGATGATGAAAAAGTTCTGGAGGTGGATAATAGTGATGGCTGTACAATAATGTGAATATATTTAATGATTAATGACACTGGTACATCTAAAAATGATTAAGATGGCAAGTTTTACATGTATTTCACCATAATAAAAAAAATCAAAAACCAAAATAAAAGTGGAGGCACATGCCTTCCTCTTCTTTCCCTCCATGGGAACTTGCCTACCTCTCCATGGGATACTCCAAACACATTCTGCTCTATTGCCTTCAAGTTGTTTAGTTTCCATCCTCAGGATCCATCTCTGGGATTTCCTTTTGTCATTAGCCATCTTCTTTACCTCAAGGCTATATGCCAATATTTCCCTGGGCTGGCTGTAGTTCACTGTCAGAAGTAGAAGAGAATATCTTTAAAAGAATCTATTTGTTTAATATGATCAGGACATTTGAGTTACTGACTACCATACATGAATGTCTTATATATGTCATATCGTTCCCACACCAATATTCTAAAATATTCTTCTTGCAATGAAAACCCTGGAAGTAGAGAGCTCATTTACTGTTCCTCTGAGTGGATTACAGTCCACTGACCAAAACTTTAAACACTTATTTATACCTTACCTATTTATAAACAGACCTAACACTAAAACTAAATGGCCAAATTCACAAAAGAATAATCTAGAAACAACAGTTAGAATACTTTGTCATTTTATTTTCAAATAATCCCAAAATACCTATTTCACTGAGCTAACTATTCATTTATTTTTGTCTATATAATATCAAAAAAGTTTGACCAAATTTTTCACTGAGTTTATTAATATTTCCACTGAATTTCCAGATGTTCTGCTTTCACACATTGGTGTCACTCTATATCTTTATTTTCCCCTTACACTATGATTCCTATGTATAGTTTATTGCTGGGGGATAGCTGCAGGGCAGGACAGATATTAAAACTATAGAGGATCTCATAAGTTGTGAAGCTGAATATCTTTTTTTAAGATTAGGTAACCTTTTTATAGCTTTGAGGGAAAACATGGATAGTACTCCTCTGTGTGTGTGTGTGTGCATGTGTGTGTACATTGACAAAGAATTCTTTTATATTGAGAATGAGCCAAACCTCATGCCAACCATTGCAAGAAAACTCTAGAAGTTTTGGGCTTTTTAAATGTATGGGTCTGCAAGGGATCTTCATTTATATACATATAACCCAATTTACATTGGGTTATATAATTCCTCAGAGGAATTAGCACAGAATACTGATTAGGAAGGCAAAGTTTTTTACAGGGTCCTGAGATCTAGCCCCAAGTCAAGCTCAGTGCAGAGTCTGCCTGAGACTCTCTCTCCCTCTGCACCTCCACACCCTCCAGGTGTACTCTCACTCTTTCTAAAATAAATAAATAAATCTTAAAAAAAAAAAAAGGGAGGAAGGATTTTACTCTCAGCTCTGACATTTCCAGCTTTTCTCAGGTTTCTCATCTGTATGAAATGATAAAAATTACAACTTCCTTATGGAACGTTGAATGAAAAAGGACTCATCACAGTGACATAATTAATGCTCGTGTGCATGCTGAGAACCAGGAAACTTCTCATTTTTAATCACGAAATAACGTCTACATCACCGACTTTGGGTCATTGTCTTTAATTTAAATAAGCACTCCACTTTTCAGTTCAGCTGTTGCTTCACAGGAGCAGCATTTCCTAGGCAGACCGTAGCCTGTTCAGCGAACAGCAAGGAGGACAGGATGGTTGGGGCAGAACAGGGAGAAAGGAAGAAGCTACGGCCAGGGCAGGGAAAGTAGTCGGAGAGGGAGGCAGATAGTAGAGCCAACAGTTTTGTTTTGTTCACAATGTAGGCAGCAAAACAAAGTAGTTGGAAAAGCATGAATCTGGGAGCATTTTGTTATCCTACTATTTCATCCCTTCTGGAACGGTGAGATTTTCTATTTTAATTTTGATGATTCAATAATTTACCATGTGAATTAGCTCATGGTAAGTCACGAATACCTCCTTTTCTTTGTTGTTGCAGGTGGTTTATTTGTTCAATGACTACCATTTGGGACTTTAAAAAAAAAGTTTTTAGTTCTTAGTTTTATCTCCTTATGGTCCAACTGGATGGCATTAATTTGCTTTAGGTTAAGAGACCAAATGTTGGGCGCCTGTGTGGCTCAGTGGGTTAAAGCCTCTGCCTTCGGCTCAGGTCATGATCCCAGGGTCCTGGGATGGAGCCCAGCATCTGGCTCTCTGCTCAGCAGGGAGCCTGCTTCCTCCTCTCTCTCTCTGCCTGCCTCTCTGCCTGCTTCTGAACTCTGTCTATCAAATAAATAAATAAAATATTTTAAAAAAGAGAGAGAGACAAAATGTTATTTCCCAAGTGAAATCTCTACATTCTGGGGTCCTGAGTGACAGGTAGACTCCAGATCCTTGGTTTAGGGACTATAAAATCTCTGAACCTTCGCAAAAACAACCCCTTTTCTGTTTCTTTGTTTTTTGTTTTTGTTTTTGTTTTCATTTCTCTGGTTATTTGGCTCTTTGCTCCTCCTATTTCCTAGAACAAAGAACTCGGATTCAGAAGCCAACATACATCCTTCTGTCCAGCTCTCAGATTTTAAGTCCTACATTCTACTGAGCAAGATGAAATTGTTCTAAAGTACATCAAAACTAGTTTGTCAGAATCTTGCTTTCTGTGTTTCTGATGGTCTCTGGACTAATAAGCAACATGTAGATGGCATTTCTCAGAGTCCCAAGGCATATTAAAACTTTCTTTTCATGGAAGAACTAGATCTTTGCCTGAACTTTATCACTTGCCCAAGGACTTCAAGAGCTTCAAGATATATACCTGTTGGAAATTCATGTGTTATATTCATATTGTTTTTATATTGGAGTTTTTCTTTTCAGATAGTTCAAATATAATAAAGAATCTGTTTTAAATAAACATTCAAACTTTCACCTCTAGATCTCTATCATGCATGGACACAGTATCTTAGGAAGTTTAGACAGTTTCCTTGACTTAGGTATAGCCCTAATAATCATAAACTGAAATTTTGTAAAAAACTCTCCTATTGTTTGGTTTATTTTGCTTCTTGAGTTAATCACTTCATAATTCATAAAAGTAGCAAATTTCTATAAATATTTCAGATACTACAGTTCTATATGAAGCTAAGGGTGTCCCTAATCTCAGAAGTAACTATTTGTAGTTATTTTTATCATTATACATCTTTTTCTGCACACATAATCAGAATATCAGCATATATTTGTTACAACTCTGTTTATCTTCCATATTTTTCCTTCCTCCAACCCATATCCCACTCCTGTCCTCATCCCCCCAATTCAGTCAGTTATTCAAATTTTGTATTTCTTTTCCTCAGAATTTTTTTTTCTTTCTAAGGATAAAACCAATAGTGGCTTCAACTCAGTTTCCTCTAGTCTTTTATGCTAAGTTAAAGTCATATAAAATGTTATGTAGGTATGTTTGAAGAAACCAGAAGGAGAAGGGGGGAATCTTTGAGGTGTATTGGAGCAGGAAGCATAATTTCACCCAAAAATAAAAGATGGCAGGCTAAGGAATATGGGAAGGACTCCTGCTGTCCGGGTTCACTGTTGGAGCATCCAGACTTTCCAGGATGACTGCATGAGCTCCCCTAAGAGGGCAGTGTGCCTTAACAAGTGTCCCCTATTTCTCTACCCTACGTGTACAGGAAGACACCAGATTTCGAATGTTTATCCTCACCTGGAAAATAAAATGATGAGTGTTGACAATGATGGACTGAAGATTAGCTCTTCCTCACACATGTGGGACAGTAATTAGTGATAGGAGAACAGGACCCAATGCAGCCTCAATTGAATTGTCCATAAGACAGGGAAGATGGGATCTAGAACTGACTTAACTACCCCCAATGACAATAAATAACTGGATACCTCTTATACATCTGAGAGGACAGCTGGGATAGTTTCCAAATACTGATGTAGAGTGGAGGGATGGGCTTCATTTCATTATGCTTGTTTTTGATAACAAAACCGGGATCATACCATGCTTCTTTTCTATAAATTGGCTTTGCAAACAATAATTACAGAGAACTTTCCATGACTGTATATTCTGTTTCATATTTCATCCATTTTGCCAGAATAGACAGTTCAGGAGAAACAAAATAGAATAAAATTGTAAGGGCCTATTTAGCCAAAACGGCTCCATTTCGGTTGAACAGCCATTTTGTTGTTTATGCAGTAAAACTTAAACAGACCCTGCCCCACCCCACCCCACCCCCCACCCAGGGGACTTACTTAAAAACAAGTCCCGGAAACCAGTCCCAGGTAACAAAGCCCAAATACAAGGGTGGGTCAGGCCAGGTGGAGACATCCAATCAGTGGCGGTGCATACTGTCTCCCTAGCTACCAAGGAGTATGGGCCCCGCCCTTTGGGCCCCTTTTGGGTGCCAATCCTGACTAAGGTGATAGGCTAGTTCAAATGTCTATTATAGGGTAAATTGTAATTCAATTGGTCACTTACGTGTGACCTAGCCTGACTGTGCAGTTTTCGCTGTGTCACTGGCCACCTGTTCGTGGCCACTTTGTAAGAGATGGCCCTGGCCGGTCAGTTTGATTCTTGATGCTTGGCGCGAAATAAAGCTTTGCTTGATCCTCGCTTTGTATCAGTCTCGCTCCTTTCATTACGGACCCAACAAAAATAACATGAAATAAAATTAAAAATGACAGATTTGGTGAAAGGAAGATAAAATAGTAGTTCTTTGAACTGCTTCTCGTTTATCTTACTGCTTTGATTTTTCACATTTAAAATTTTAATGCATCTGGAGTCGTATTATGGTTCAAGTTCAGGATGTAATATGGATATAAGTGGATACTCACTTACTTCCACCCTTTTTCCCCTGGTGCCTAAATGCTACCTTTGTCCTATGCCAAACTTCCTCATTTTTGAATGCTTTCTTCTAAGTTCTCTATTCTATTGTTATAGTCTATTAGTGGCAAATTGCTCTGCTTGAATTATTATACGCTTTATGATAAGTCTAGATAACTAGTAAAACAAAACTTCACTTAAGATTTTTCTACCAGATTGCCTTATTTCTAATTACCTATATATTGTCTATATCCATGTTTATATTCTCTCTTTCTTAATCTTAGTACTGTTTAACTATTTCTTTCTTTTCTTGTTTCTTCAAAGATTTTATTTATTTATTTGAGAGAGAGAGATCACAAATAGGCAGAGAGGGGGCAGGAGTGGGGGGAAGCAGGCTCCCTGCTGAGCAGAGATTGGGGGCTCCATCCCAGGACCCTGAGATGATGACCTGACCCAAAGGCAGAGGCTTTAACCCACTGAGCCACCCAGGCGCCCCTTTTCTTTCTTTTTTTCCTTGATGAAACTGGCCAGAAAACTTTTCACTGTTTAGTTTTGCTTCTGGTTTTGACTGTTTTACTTTTTTGTCTCCTCGATTAAGCCTTTTTCAATTTTATTTAAAAAGTCTGTTTTTTATGTTGTTCCCAGTTTTTTTCCTCTTTCATTAATTTTCCCTTTAAAATTCTTTTAATTCTTTGCTTCTCAAGGGAAACTTAAATAACATAAAATCAAGTCATAAATGACATAAAACCAATTTGCGAATGTTAACATGATTTCCCCTTTCATAATGTACACATATATCAAATCATCAAGTTGAATGCTTTAAAATCTTAAAATTTTCTCAACTGTACTTCAGTAAATAATAATAGTCCTCACTTAGGCGGCACATTTACCAAAACTGGAATGATATAGAGAAGACTAGCATGAGCTCTGCACAAGGATGACAGGCAAATTCATGATGCATTCAATATTTTTCTTCAATAACATAAATACACAAATAATAACAATGATAATAAGATGAAATGAAAGCATTAAAAAGTAAACATGATTCTAAAACATTAATAAAGAAAATACCAGGGTGCCTGGGTGGCTCAGTCAGTTAAAGGTCTGCCCTCAGCTCCTGGGATCAAGCCCTGGGCTCTCTGCTACTGGGAAGCCTGCTTCTCCCTCCCCCACTCCCCCCTGCTTCTGCTCGGCGCACGCGTGCGCGCTCTCTCTCTCTTTCTCTCATTCTGTCAAATAAATAAATAAATAAACTTTAAAAAAGAAAGAAAAGAAAATACCTCATGTCAAGAGTAAACTGTTTTGAGGTGCCTGGGTGGCTCAGTCATTAAACGTGATCCCAGAGTCCTGTGATTGAGCCCGGCATTGGGCTCCCTGCTCCTCAGGAAGCCTGCTTCTCCCTCTCCCACTCCTCTGCTGTGTTCCCTCTCTAGCTGCGTCTCTCTCTGTCAAATAAATAAATAAAATCTTAAAAAAAAAAAAAAAAGAGTAAACTCTTTTTTTTTAATTCTCTTAGTAGGAAGTGGGCTTATCAACTGAATTATACTAGCAAGTAGGTCTGCAGGGAGCCATAAGTAGATAGCCTTCTACTGTATAATTTAAAAATAAACAAAAATAATCCTTCCAAAAATATCTCCTCTGCTACCTAAACTTGGCCTTGCATTCCGTTCCTATGCAAATTAATTTCCAACTCTAAGGCTCTCGGTTACTGAAGACCCATCAAGGTTGCTCTTCTCAACAATGGCTCTCAAACTTCAGCATTCCATAACAATGATGAGAAAGCTGTTGCAAAAGGCAGATTGAGAGGGTTTAATATGGGGGCCTAAGAACCTCACATTTAAATAACTACTTCACTTGATTAAGGTGACAATCATACCAGAACCACTTTCTGAAAAATACTGCTCTGGAAGATGAACAGTTACTCATTCATTTACCTGAAAATCATCCCTGGGCTCCCTCCCCCTTAGCCCCTTTCTACTAGTGGATAATATAAGACAAAGGATAGGCATTATCATGATGACACCTAATAGGAAGCAGTTTTGAAGGTGCTAGACCAAGAAAGGATACAAGTTATTTCAGTTTTGGGTGGCATTGTCCAATAAAATTTCCTGCAATGATTGAAAATGTTTTATATGCATGTGTTCCAATACAGTAGCCACTTGTCATATGGCTTTTGAGCATGTGAAATGTGACCAGTCCAGCTGGGTAACTGAATTTCAAATTCCAAATTTTGTTTAATTTTAATGAACTTTAATTTAGATGTATACAGTTACATGTGAGAGTGGCTATCCTACCCAATAGCACAGGACAGGAGCTTTGTCTAAGACTGGGATAGGGATTTAATGAAAAGAAAGTTGGTACTAAATTAAACTATTTCTAATTTACAATTTTGCCAAAGGTCAGCTTGATTATTTAGGATCACAGTATCTAATCTTGATATCATCCTACCAGGGAAAGTCGTAAAATTGGTAAAATGTATTTAACTAATAGTTCCTCTATCATTCTGCCAGTCAAATAAATTGCTTTCAATACAGAAACCATTGAAGTGTATTTTCAAGAAATCTTAGTGACAGTTTGGCAAATGATAGGCAGAAGAAAAAATATTAGTGGTAAATATCCTTAGTATATTCTTCAAAGTCTGTCAGGCTAAATTTTCAGTGGTCATTGAAAAATTTATCTTGAGTTTAGAAATTTTAAAAAGATCTTTGAGTGAGGAAACTTTATTTGTAATGGTATTAACACTTAGAGAACACTGACCAGATGAAAAGGAGTACATGAAGTGCTCTACACACACATTATTTAACTTAACCCAGATGGTACCAACACATTCTATTAATCACATTTTGGGATGAAAGGATAAAAAAAAAAAATCAGAGAAGTTAAGTAACCCGCCCAAAGTGGCAGAGCCATTCAAGTAGAAAGAAGGTCAAAAAAAAATCTGTTTGCTTCCAGACCACTATGCTAAGCTGTCTCTTTTTATTTAATCTTGGAATAGGGGATTTGACCAAAAAATTTCCTCAAATGCTTAGTATTTTTAAAAAATCACTTCTACTGCATGATGACAAAAATAATAAATTTGAAATGCTAATAAATTGTTCCAATGTTAATACTCTCTCTAAGGATGGTGACTCTGATGATGAGCAGGTCCTTCAACTCTAATAAGCACTTTGGTAAATTGCAGTTTGTGATGAGGAGTCTGAGGTGAATTCTAGAGCTTGAGGGCTGATGAAGCTGTCCTTCAAGAGTGGAAAGAAACTGAAATTCCTGAGGCACTTCTGAGGTGGGAAATGAGGAGATGGGATTGAGGAGGAAAGAGAAAAGAGAAACATCATTATGAGTTTTAAGAGGATAAAGCCAATGTAGATTAAAAGGCCAGTGATATTCCCCTGTGGCTGGTGGCTCAAGGACATTTTAAAATCAGACAAAGCTCATGCCCAGTTTAGTTACTTTGCTACCATATAGACCATGTTTCCTCTCCACTTACTCCCCTTTAAGCTTTATTATTTTCTTAAAACTTTTATTTATTTGAGTAAGAGAGAGTGGGAGCATGAGCTGGGGGAAGAGCAGAGGGAGAGGGAGAAGCAGAGTCCCTGCACTTGGGGCTTGATCCTGGGATCCTGGGATCATGACCTGAGCTGAAAGCAGATCCTTAACCTACTGAGCCACCCAGGCACCAACCCCCCTTTAAGCTTTATTAAGTGTCACTCAATTCACTAATGTTTGTGGGAGTCTCGCTTTGTTTTGTTTCATTTTGATTTTGAGAAAGATTAGTTTCAGTTCTATGCTAGCTCAGGGATCTAGAAATCTAAACAATGCAAACCTCCTCCTGACCCATCTTCCACTCCAATAATTCATATTACACAGAAACAGCGTTTCCTCAAGGCATAGAATTTGGGGTTCAGGTCTATTTTATGCCATTCTTGGGAAGCATAAAGGCCTCAGCTGAGATCCAGATAATGTTTTAATTATATATACATTTATCATTCTTAGTAGGATGACATAGCCACAAAGTTACTGGGCCTAAACTTCCTAACGAGTGGATGCAGACAGTCTTTTCTGACAAAGCGTGAAATCCAAGTGTCAGAACAGACCCAAAGGTTATCTAGTTCAATCTCCTCTTTGATACTTGGATACCTCTTGAAACTTCCCTACCATGATCACGTTTGTTTGTTTTCTTTGAACTCCTCCAGTTAAAAAGAACTCCTGCAATAGCATATTTCACTCAAGAAACTAAGCTTCTCATGGTCATAGTTTTGTTGTTTGGGGCTATATTGAATGCCTGAAATTTCTGGTCTATATGACTGCCAGTAACTTCTTTTTCTCCCCTCCCACCCCAGTTAACCCGTCCCTAATTCCATCAACTATTTCTCTAGGATAAGTTGTGAGGACTTTAGTCATGCCAAATACTCATCCTGGAGTAATTTTTAGCTTTTCCACGGTCTTTAAAATATGATACCCAAATTCAGACAAAATTACAAGAATAATCTGACCAACACAGTATAGAGTTGGATTCTCATCACCATCTCAATGGATCCACCAGTCTCAGAACACAACCTAAGCTTCAGTTTAGTCATTCTTTGATAACCATATCTAATGGCTAAAGGGTAATGTCAGTTTTTTTCTATGTTGCCACTTAGCCTTCATTATGAATCTGACTGTATTTTTCTTTTTACACCATACACAAGAATCTTTCAGCGTAAAGGAAAGAGCATGAATTTCAAAGTTAGAGAGTTACCCATTTGCATTCAGGCTACATCATATTAGCTCTGTGACTTTAAAGAAGCTACTTAGCCTCTCTGAGACCTGGTTTCAATGTTTGGATACGCATATGATAATGTCTAGTTGTTTCCTTTTATCAGAGCCTTCAACGCACTATATGTGTGAAATAACTAGCATGATGTCAAAGTGCAGCTCTCTTGCTTTGGTGCAGCATGTTATTTTGACCCAGAGTCCTGTTCATCAACATTTTCTACATTAATTTCATAATTCATTGAATTAGCTATTCTTCTCAGGATTTCAGCATCTATGAAATTTAACATGCTCCCAAAATTTTCATGCAGGTTATTGAGAATAATGCTAATGAAGTAAAACAAATAGTGATGCTTTCTAGTAAGAAATCTTCCAAACTTGTGTTAACCAATCTTTTACTGATCAGAAAAAAAAAAAGTAGGAAAAATAAGACATCTGAAATTTAATGAAGTACAAAGGAGTTCTCATACACAAGATGATCGTATAGAGACTGGATGTTGTAATATTGAGTAGAATCCAAATGCTTCCTACATATCATCTCATTTAATGCTCATATCAAGTTTTTGTAGTAGACTGGAAAGATATTATTGTCCCTATTTTAAAGATGAGCTTAAAGGAGGCCACACAAATAAGATTTCACATTCTTATTTCAATAATTACAAATCTTCATTTCAGTTTCCCATCCTAAAATGTTAACTAAAACATGAAAAGGTTTATAGTTTATTATATCTACTTCTTCTATACAGAAAAAAATGCAACTAATTCATTTACCACATATTGGTTATTAATCATCTACTTATGCCTGACAGTGTCCTGGGTATTAAGGAAGGTAGCACACAGTGGCCTGTGCTTTCATGGATATCTTGGCGGAATTGAAAGACAAGAAACAGACACACCATAAGAAAATCTTAACTCTAGCTGAGCATTGCTGGAGGGGAGGCAGTTGGAGGGATGGGGTAAGTGGGTAATAGGTGCTAAAGAGGGTATGTAATATAATGAGCACTGGGTGTTATATGCATTTGATGAATCACTGAATTCTACCTCTGAATATAATAAGAAGCTATATGCCAATTCATCAAATCTAAATTTAAAAAATATAAAGTTTGCTTCTTATGAAATTTAAAAAAAAGAAAACAAAAAACAATAAGACAAGTGACAATATTTACTAAAAAAAAATAAAATAAGGAAATGGAATATGCAGTGACATGAGTGGTGGTGGTCATGCCACTTTAGTCAAGAATGTTTGGGAAGGGGCACCTGGGTGGATCAATCAGTTAAGCTTCTGATCTTGATTTCAGCTCAGGTCATGATCTCAGGGTCCTGGGATCAAGCCCCACGTCAGGCTCTGTGCTCAGTAGGGAGTCTGCTTGAGGATCTCTCTCTCTTTCTCTCTCTCTCTCTCTCTCTGCCCTTCTTCCTGTTCTCTCTTTCTCTCTCTCTCAAAAATAAATAAATCTAAAATTTAAAAAAAAGAATGGTTGGGAAAACTCTCTGATAAACTCTCTGATAAACTGCCATGGGTACAGAAGCTAAGCATACCTGGGGAAACTGCATCCCAAGTTCAAAGACAGTAAAAGGTAAGTATGTTTGGTTTGTTTAAAGAGTAGCAGAAAGGTCAGTAAGACTAGGTTGGAGCAAATGACAAATTTGTGGTCAATAGATCAGGGAATGGAGCCCATACGAGGCAGGGGCTCCCTTCTAAGCCATGTGAAGAAGTCTGGATTAACCATCAGAGAGACTTGACCAGAGGAGTGACATGATCAGATGTATTCTTTGAAAGGATCCCTCTGGCTGCTGTGGGCTATACAAGCAAAGGCAGAATAAGGTAGACCAATGAACAGCCCTTGCAATAATCCAGACAAGACATCATGCTATTCAGACTCTAGCAATAATGATAAAGGTGATAAAAAGTGCTCTGTGTTTTGACATTTTGAAAGCAGTGCCTCCAGATTTGCTCCTGGTATTGCATGACGGGTGTGGGAGAAAGAAAACTGTCAAGAATTATTTTGCCCTGAGTAACAGGAAGAACAGAATCGCTCATTACTAAAGCTGAGGCTCTGTAAGAGGAATCAGGGATTTTAGGAGTTAAAACTCAGGAGTTTGCTTTGGATATCTATTACATGTACGTCCCTGGAGTAGATCTTGTAGGAGTCTGGAATGTAAGTCTGGAGAAGTCTGCGCTATAGGGGAAAAAAAAATTATTTCCAGGGAATGGATGATATTTAAGGCCATGGGAGTAGATGTGGTCAATTTGTGATTGAGACGAAACAGAGAAAAAGAGAGGATGAAAGACCAGATCTGCAACACTGCCACACAGCTAGGAGGATGAGGAGGATTCATGACCGAGATGAGGTGCAATAGTCAGTAAGGTAAAGGCAAGATGAAGAAAGTATCAGCAATGGTAAATGTGCTTGCTTGGATCACACACAATTTCCCAGTACCACTGATAGTAGTTCTTTGATCTACTCATGGTATTCATGAGTATTCATGAGATTCAAAGCCAGAATACTTGTATTTGTTTAGACAAGTCGGATGCCCTCATCATTTGTCACCCACCTTGCTGTACTGTAACCAAGAACATTCTCTTGAAGGTTAGACCACAATGTGTGCTTCACTCCTCAGTCTTCCCCAGCTCGAGCAGCTGGGGCTGTATTTTGCTTCCACCCCTCTTTCATCTCAAATTCTGGTATTAGTTAAAACCAAGCTCCGATTCCTCATCACTGGCCCCAGTGGAGCAGAGCTAGACCTGTTATTCCCAGGAGACAAATAACAGAAATAAAGATTCTAGTTCATAAGTTTATAAATAACCAATTTTGGTGTTAAAGGCTAAATACATTTACACATGTGTGGTCACATTGCTTTTTGTTTGCCAACCTCATTTTATATAACCTGGACCAACAAAACCAACAAGAGAGGAAACACACAGGTATAAGGTCAATTCAAGGGTTCAACAAAGTGCTCCAAATGATAGAATCAGCAGATAAAATGCTTCACAGGTTGCTAAGATACCTTAATCTGGAGAAAGAATCAGAATTAAGTTTTTGTTAAGAGGTTTATCATTCCCTATCCTGATCCTTTGATAGAGATAGTCTATAGGAATCTTAGCTTAGCAATTATATGGCTGGTGTAATTGGGAAAAAGTTAGAAAAGGGGTTTGAACAGAAAGATAATAGTTTAAGAATTTGAGAAGTCACTTGGGGAGAGTTAGGTCATCTTGAAATTGCTTTAGGCAAGTTTAAGCTGTTTAGAAGATTTTCTCTTTGTGAAGGAAGGAAAAAAAAAAAAAACTAAGCAATAATATTCTCCTCAGTGGTTTTGCACCTGATGGACTAGTACTGGTGGAGTAAGGCACTTATAAAATCTCTTCAATTAAGAATAAAGAGATATTAACGAATCTCGTTTTCACTTGCCCTTTGTAAAGAATTCTGGTTTTGTATGTTTTACATGCTGCTACTCACTGCAAGCTCTTTAATTTGCTCCTTACTTGGAAAAGGAAAAAGAGGATGTTTCAGTCTTTGTTCATTTAAAGCAGTATCGATAGAAAAGATTTTTTATAAATTTTCATAAACCTATTAAAAAATTGTAAAACAACTCTCACCCACTCTTTACTCAGATTTAATGGTTTACAACTTCTCCCATTTTTATTCTCTTTCTCTATTTCTCTAATAGCTGGATAAGAGAGAGCGATTTCTCTTAATAGATGAACGAGAGAGAGAGAAACAGAAGAGACAAATAGGAGTGTATTTCTTTGTGAATATGAGTGGCAGACATGGTGACATTTCATCTCTAATTCTCCGTTGTATATTTGCTGAGAACAAAGACATTCTCATGCATAACCACAGCACAAAATTGACACATTTGATATTTATATAGTATTGTGATCTAAACTAATCCACAGTCTATATTCAAAGTGTGTCAATTCTTCCAATAAAATGCTATACATAAAGGGGCGCCTGGGTGGCTCAGTGGCTCAGTGGGTTAAAGCCTCTGCCTTCGGCTCAGGTCATGATCCCAGGGTCCTGAGATCAAGCCCCGTATCGGGCTCTCTGCTCTACAGGGAGCCTGCTTCTCCCTCTCTCTCTGCCTGCCTCTCTGCCTACTTGTGATCTGTCTGTCAAATAAATAAATAAAATCTTTTAAAAATACTATACATAAAGATTATAAGTTCTTACCCACCTAGGATCTATTCCAGGATGTCACTTTACCTTTAGATACGATGCCTTTTTAATCTCTTTTAATCTGGAATATTTCCTCAATCTTTATTTGTCATATATGACCTTGACATTTTTGAAGAAAACAGACCATGGTTTTATGGTTTTTAATAACCGTAGAGGTGTGTAATATATGAAATATAAATGAAGTCACACAGTTGTATCCATTGAAAAGGATTGGAGATAACTATACCCCAATAACAAGGTGCACACATGGCACCCAGATCTTGGTTTCTAAATACCATTTCCCACTAAAAATAATCACAGTTCCTTGGAGGAATAGCTGATTATGATAATGGAGCTTACATTCTACTGGAGGAGGAAAAATAAATAAGAAATAATTATATTACACAGATAATTGTATATTTGAGAGGCATTATAATGAAATTAAGATGATCTGATAATAAGAGAGAGGTCAACTTTTGCTATGGTGGATGGAGAAGGACTCCTTGAGTAAGTGCCATTTAAGTTGAGATCCAAAGAGAAATTAAAAAGTCAGCCATGTGAAGAATGTGGGAAAGAAAATTCCAGGAATAAGAATCAGAAAGTAAGAAGACCTTGATGTAGAAAGTAGTTTTGTCACAGAAGAGAGGAAGCCACTATGGCAGGAGCATGGCACTGAACACTACTGATGGAGTGGCGGGGACACTGAGGAGAATGTATTTGTGACATTAGATGAAGTTGGAAGGATAGGCAGGAGCTGTTAAACCAAGCAATTTGAATGCTATTCTTGGTTCAATGGGAAAGGCTTAGAAAGACTTAATGTGGGTAGTGACATGACTTGATTCATGAGTTACAAGATCACTTTGGCTGCTTTGTTGGAAATAAACTAGAAAGGCCGTGAGAATGGAAGCAAAGAGACCAGATAGGAGACTATTGTGAAAACCCAAGCAAGACATAATGGTGGCCTGCACAAGGGTGGTGTCAAGAGAGATTAAAATTATGGATGGATTTAGATTACATTTCAGAGCTGCAAACATTAGGATTTACCTTAGATTAAATGTGTAAGGTGGCTGAGGATAAGGAAAGGTTAAAGGGAGATGTCCAGGTTTCTATCTGGGGGTCAGAGAGAAGAAAATCAACAGTTCTATTCTGTACATAATTTTGAGATATGGTTTAGACACCAAATGAAAATATAAAATAGAGAAATTTATAAATTCTAAAGGTCCCATGGGATTTTCTTACCTTTTTTAAATGAGATTAAGATACAATACTTAAATGAGTATTTTTTAAAAACGGCATCATCTCATCAAAAATGAAAAATTAAAAAATCTTAGTCACCTTCAGATTTTCTGCAAATTTAAATAACACTATGTACTTAAGAAAGATGAAATATTGAGATTACCTACAATGATTTAAGGGGGCAAATTATGAGAAAAATTACTTTTCCAAGATGGTCTGAAGAGCGACAATTGAATAAAGGAGAATATAAGTTAAACATTAGGAATTTTCTGAGCAAGAGTAATTCAAATCAGGGTATCTTTTAAGGGCTTATGAAAGCTCCTTCAATTGAGACATTAAAAATGAAACTATATAAAGTCTAGTTTTAAAAAGGAGAAAAAAATACATTACAAAGGAGATGGAATAAATGTTCTAATAATGTTTTTAAAAGTATTATTACTATTTATGAAACCAAATCCAGTGAGTTAAATGTTTCACCCTTTTCCAGGGTAACAACGATAGATCTTTGTGTAATTTCTTACAGTTGGTGGAGGTGAAGTTAAATGGGCCAGTGTAATTTTTTTAAATGCCATTTCTGGAAGTTTTTATAACTCTTAGCAGAAAATATTCAGCTGCATATCTCATATAATGGGAATGTGCTAAAGAGAGGTAGGAAAAAATTAGTAGTGATCTGGGGGGAAAAAAAACGATTTGTCTGTATACTTGAATGGATGCAAAAACAGATTTTAGAAGAGAATGTAATAACATTTAGCTTAAAAAATGTAGCTATGAATCAATTAATTTTATCTTAATTGCAAAGAATTTTTTTAAAAAACTCTCATAAACAGTGTATATGAATATAATGTATTCTTTTTTTGAGAGAGAGAGAGAGACCATGAATGGGGGAAGGGCAGAGGATGAGACTCTCAAGCTGATTCTCTGCTGAGCAGGTAACCCCCAATGCAGAGCTCCCTCTGGAGACCCTGAGATCATGACCTGAGCCGAAATTAAGAGTCGGAGGCTTAACCAATTGAGCCACCCAGGCGCACCAATACAATGTAGTCTTTAAAACCTGATGCATTATTTCCATTTTTAAGGTTAGATACTGAAATTATATGTATTTGTTATTCTCCCATTAATAATTCTACTTCTATATTGAGAAGTTGTTTGGGATAAATTGTATTCTTGATGCAGAGAATTGGTAATCTTTTCTTTATTATACAGCTGCATTTAAAATATTTTTTCAGTGAAAACTGTTTTAATATACCATTTCTATGAAAGCAGTGATTTCCATTAGAAATAAGTGTGGCATTATTTATGTATTGATACCCCAATTTGTTTCCAAAAGGATTTGCAGAAGAATGTAACATTATAAACCTGGGAAGCAAAGCATCTCTGCCATTATATACCATTCCACCTCAGTAAAAGGAGAGATGTAAGAGCCCTTTAAATGCCATGAAGAAAAGTATGAGAAAAATCAATTCTGAAATGAGTAATTGAATGATGTTTGCAGGGGCTGAGTAGGTCATCATTAGGCATGACACGATTATAACAAAATTCCTAGTGTTATTCAACCTAATGTACCTGGTATCCAGTAAGACTAGACATTGCATTTACTACTTAGATTTACATAGTGCTACAAAGAATCAGAATACAGTCATCAAGCTGATATAAAGTGGAGGAAGTCAGAATAATCAAAAAGTATGATAATACAGGGATGATGGGGGTGTTGGAATGCTATAAATATAAGATCTTCTTGAGAATCTCAGAAAACTGCCTTATGGCTAAAAGTAAGACCACAGACCTTATAAAATCAAACAAAAAGCAAGAAGACACCCATCAAACAATGATATTTGAGAGAGTTCCTATGTCACATGCTTACAACACCAAGTTCTAACTCGAGAATAAGGTCTAAGACCTTATCCAGTACAAGATCACTGCTGCAGCATCCACAGGAGCACTGTCTTAGTGAGCAAATCTTGTATCATGAAACTAAAGCAGGGACATCCACTTTGGGTGCTCCGTCATGCCAGAAATTTCCTGAGAATATATTTGTATCTTTACTCTCCTCTTTTTTTTTTAAGTTTTATTTATTTATTTTTTCTTAAAGATTTTATTTATTCACCTGACAGACAGAGATCACAAGCAGGCAGAGAGGCAGACGGGGGTGGGGGGAGCAGGCTCCCTGCAGAGCAGAGAGCCCAATGCGGGGCTCGATCCCAGGACCCTGGGATCATGACCTGAGCCGAAGGCAGAGGCTTTAACCCACTGAGCCACCCAGGTGCCCCTTTTTTTAAGTTTTAAATAAAAACATTAAGAAAAAGTCTTTTCTTCTTAATAATGTTCTTAAATCCAGAAAATGAAAAGCAGAGCAATACCAAAGCATACTTCTCTAGTCCTATTTCAATCATATTATATGGAACTTTCTATTTTCAAACCATGTCGTCTAAGGAAGGAGTTCTATGTTGGAGGAGGAGGAGCAAAAGGAGGAGGAGGATAATGGGGAGCAAGGGGGGGAAGGAGAAAGAAAATAAAGTAATGAAGAGAGGGAGGGAGAGAAGAAGGAAGGAAGGAAGGAAGGAAGGGAGAAAGGAAGAAAGAAAGAATTGTAAAGTTATATTGAATATTTCTAGTAATGCGCAACCCATACCATCCTCATAAGGCAAAGTATTCCACTGATGAATAGCCATAATGATTATGAAAAAACTATCCTGAGTGGTGTCAAAATGTCCTTCTCTGCAACTCTTGCCTATTGTTCCTGTTGCTTCCTTAGAGCACTTCAAGTAATAGGACTAATCTTTTCTCGAGAAAGAATTCTTCATATATTTGAAGAGAGTTAATCTCAGCCTTCACTTTTTTTACACAGAAATTCTCACCCTCCCCCTTTTTTAAAGATTCTACTCATTTATTTGAGAAAGAGAGAGCATGGGCAGGGAAAGAGGCAGAGAAGAGGGAGAAGCAGACTCCCGCTGAGCAGGGAGCCCGACATGGGCTGGATCCCAGGACCCTGAGATCATGACCTGAGCTGAAGGCAGAGGCTTAACCCACTGAGCCACCCAGGTGCCCCACAACAGTGTCACCTTTTTAAACCAATAACACATTGACTCTAGACCCCTCAGCCACCCTGGCAGTCTTTCCTTGAGACGATCCAGTGCCGACTTCTTGATGTAAACATGTGCTAAGGAAACCGAATACATTGCGCCATATGTTTTCTCATCATCCTCTTCAGGCGCTCTTCTCCAACTGAGATCACATTCACAACAACAACAAAAAGTAAGCAATTGGACCCCTTTATGTTATTGTTGCTTTACTGAGTTTGCTGCCAGCGAGAAATCCCTAATTCCTTTTTCTGTGACCTTTGAATACACAAATTTCCTGCAACCTTTCCATATACACTCCATTTTCAAACTCACCTTCAGGCCTTTACATTCGACCCAGAAAATAGTTGTGTTTCTGGTTCATTCTAATTCTGTCTTCCAACACTATTCTTTTGTGCACTCTTACTCTATAGCACTATTTCTCTCTCGGTCTGGGGTCTTCATAAATTGGAAAGGCACACCTTCCCTGTTTGAGATGAGCTCTCTGCAGCCTACTACTGGCCCAGGGGATGTGCAGGCCCCAAGTATGCCAATGCAGTACTACCCACCAGCCAGCATCCTCTTTCCTGCAGGACTATAAGGAACTGCATGGTCAGACCAATGCTATGATTATTACATTTTCTATATGAAGAGCAATTAGTTTGCAATGAGTTGGGAAACATATGTGTTTACCCAAGACTATGTACTTCATTGTTCTAATTATTTGCAAATTAGTGCAAAGTTTTTCAGACTAGGAAAATCTCATCTTGTCCCTGATCTCTAGACCCAAATTAATGTTAGACCCGAAATAAATTATTCTGGAGATGTACTTATATCAATAAATACGGGAATATGGCCCTAAGCATTCATACTGCTTATCTTTTAAACTTTGCTTTAAGAATCACAACTTGGATATGGAGAGCTATAGGAAGTATAAATAAAATTGTTGCCATCCAATAAAAATGGTTTTCCAGATATATTTCCTGAAAAATACCTTTTCAAACTTTGGAAGAAAGGCTACCTAAGTCAGAAAAAAATCAGACTTTCATCAGAATGGATTTGATTTATGAATGTTATTCTAATAATTAATTATGTTGCCTTCTAACCTAAAGGGCCTTAAATGGAAATCTGAAAGTCACAATTCTATTTCCTGTTCAAATATTATTTTCTACTGGGCCCTGGCCAAAAATTAATTACAGCTTAAATTATAGTTAATTTATTTCTACCTTCCTCAAGGTATTTAGAGTAATTAGTGAGGGCTGAAAAGATTAAATAGAGCAGAAAAGTATTATAAAAATTATGTTTTATGTGTTCTTATTGTCATACATTGAAACCATATTTATGCATTTTTATAAATTATATTTCTAAACTATCCACATTTTATAGAATTTAGAATAGGATTTTTATATTCTAAAAATAATTTTTGATGAAAACACTGAATAAATTCAACTTTAAGACCAGTTAAAAAAATAATTAAAAAAAAACAATCTAAGACATTATATCATTTGTTATTTGAGCAGTTGTCGTAAACTCACCAGAGAGGAATATGTAGTTGCAACCATCCACTGTATTTTCAAGATGCTCAGCAACCACGAAATGAATTTCACATCAAGATCATAATGAGAAAAAAGATTCCTGAATAATTTCCTGTTTCTTGAATTGGATATGAATGAACAGAGAAGGCAGATCATTTCTAAAAACAACATCTCATCCAATGGACTGAATCTTTACAATCATTGTATTAGGAGCCAACATTTGAAAAAAGTATGCAATCATTTTGACATGTCCAGGCAATACTTATTTTGAATATAGTTCATATCTTTCAGACAACAACAAACTCTCTTTAGTTTGGTTTTGTTTGTTTCACAAACTGAATAATAATAACAACCTTCCCAAATGAATAATAGCAACCTTCTCAAATTCTCCTATGAACTTGTTCCAGAAAAAAATGGCATTTCTTGGTATCCCTTCAACATCTTCTAGCACATCATATATGATTATAGTTATAAGCTCTGTGACCATCCACCAATATTTTTCTCATGACAACCCTCCTATCAGTTAAATGAAAAACTTCACTTTTTTAGTTGTTGCTTGTATTGTCAGTATTAGACTTAGCACTTGGTGTATCGGTTAGTTGTCAATATTCCTGTCTTTCCTGATAGACTGGAATCCAGTTGCCCAGGTTCTTACTAAGGACATGTCATTTAACCTTTTTGAGCCTCACGTTCATGTATAATGCGGGGATAATGATGACGTGCCCTCCATAGGGATAAAAAAAAAAAAAAACCATTGAATCAAATAATGAGTATAGTGCTCACGACAGTGCCTGACATGCAGTGAATGCTCAATACACATGTTGTTACATGTGATATATCTATTGTGCTTGACACAGAGTAGATAATCAATAAATTCCAATTCCGGCCATTCTTCGCATTCTTACCTTACCCTGTATCCCTTCAGTATATATGGATTTGGCTGGTACTTCGGATACCACGCTGGTTTGTATTACTTTACATTAGAGTTCCCTAATACATATGGTTCTCTTGTGTGTTCCTCTTTATATACAAAAAAAGTTATGTGGTAATAGAAGTTTGATAAATGCAGGACAAATTTAAAGAGCGCTCTCAATTTCATTAATATGTTAATGGACATTGTAAATCTCCAGTAGTGGCTATGCAGCTTTCTTAATACCTACTTGACCAACTTTGACTTCCACCACCTTTCTTTAAAACACTCTTCCCAATGTTGCCCTATAATTTTTACCTGCTTGCTTAGTTTTTAATACCTTGAGACATTAGTAGCATATGAGTTCATTGAGGGGAGTGATTGGATCTCTGATTGCCTTTCTATCTTTTTATGGCACTTGAGTTGGCGACACAATGGTGATTTTATCTTTAAATATCAACCTGGCTTACATATTTGCACTGTTGACCGATGCAGCCACTCCTTCTCATCTGCTTCTTAGAACCGGCATTGAGGGAGTCCCTTAAGTATAGGATCCCTGCTACTTTTCCCAACCTCTTTGAATATCTGTGTGGCTCTCTGGCACTGAATTGTTAGGGAAGCAGGAATCCTTACCTATGAAGAAAATCGCTGCGGCTCTTCTCATCTTTCCCATCCTCCAGACCAAAGTGGTAGGTTCCCTGTCAAGTTCTCAATTGGAAGATCAGGTTTCATGTAAGGAAATCTAACGTGACAGAAATCCTATGAGATTTCCTCCAGAAATTCCTAAGTAGGTGATCCATCAAGGGTGGAATTTTCTACAAGAGTCAGGCATTACCGGTCTCACTAGGGATTTAAATGGCCCCAAATGACAGCAAAACCTAAATCCCTTGAGGGTTCCTAAGGAACAGGTTTATAAAGAACTGGAGTGAAATATCTAGGTCTACAAAAAACCTCCTGAGTCACATTTTAAAATATCTACACCATCAGTCTTGCATGTAGGAACAAAAGAAATCTATTGACAAACGTAACATGTGGGAGTACAGTTAGGGGAAAGATCGTTGTATCTCTCCTTATTAGAGAATTTCATAATGAAATGCTCATTACACTTCTGTTTGTATTACAAAGTATTCCAATTGATATTGATGCCTATACAGATGCCTCATGTTCACGTAGAGTTGCTATAGAAAGAATACCTTGAGGAAAAATTTTCTAATAACTCTCAGCCCAGTGATTTTGTTAGTAAACATTTTTAAAAGGACAAAGTGTAGTAAGGGGGGAAAAGATGCTTTCCTTTAATCACATATCTATATTTTCTATGATATATAAAAGCAAAAATAAATTAGTCTGACATTCAAATTAAAGAACGCACTCGGTCTTGAGATTACAACTATGATATTTCTGGGTAGTTTGATAAAATTTGTTGCCAAAGAGCTTTCTGCCACTTTGTCACTTTCTCCTCCCTTGTATCCAATAACTATTTTAGACCTTGGTGAGCTCTAGGGCTGGGTGCCAGCACAGAGACGCAAAAGAGATAACTGTCCTGAAATCTGTGGTAACCACACTGTCACTGAAGATGAGGTTCAGGGGGAAGAGTGAGTTTTCTTAAGGAGATTTCACCTTGAGAGCTGCTTTTGAACACAATGCCACCCTAAGGTGAATATGTTGGAGGGCGTACCTCATGCTTTCACCATTTCATTAATTTTTCATCAGAGACAAACAGCGCCTTGAACCCTGTATCTTGAGGACATTTTAAACTTTAGTATCTGTAAGGGCTTTATCTGTTTTCCAGAGTAGTAGCGTCTTTGCTGACTAATAAGTACAGCTTTCATGCAGTGCTTCAGCTCAGATCTTAACGCATAGCAAGAAAGGAAAGTTGGGCTGTTTGCATGGATCACTCTATTTAAAAAAAAAAAAAAAAAAATAGAACATTCTTCCTCCAGAAGTTTCCTTTTCAAAATAGAGCCTACAAGCTAATAGACACAATACTTGATTTCAAGCCCATTGGTACAGTGTCATCTGTTTGAAGAAGGTGTTCATTCAGCACAAGAACCTCATGTTTTTATGGCCAAGTGAAGGGCAACATGTTACACAAACCATGTCAGGAGCACGCAAGGTGCTGCTTCATTTATTTCAGACCTAATTTTAAGAAAGCAGATTAGCTTAGATTAGACACTGTTACCATAAATTATAGTTTCTGGGTAGAGGAAATTAATTGGGGAGGCAAATGTGAATGAAACTACATTTCCTACAAGTTCCCAAATTCTGTTCCTGACCATTTAAAAAAGGAAGATAGAGTTTGTATTAAGCCCTACATCAGGAAAATAAAAATAGAGGTGCCTGGATGACTCAGTGGTTAAGCGTCTGCACTGGGCTCAGGTCATGATCCCAGGGTCTCCCTTCTCCCTCTCCCACTCCCCCTGCTTGTGTTCCCTCTCTCTCTCTGTCAAATAAATAAATACAATCTAAAAAAAAAAAAAAAGGAAAACAAAAATATTAACATCTACCATTGGTGTTGCTGTGGGAACATCTCTCTTTTTATTTCATAGAGGAGTAAATAGTCACATAAAGTATTCATTAATAGCCAGGAAACAAATCAGACTTTCCCTTAGGCAGCCTTAACTAATGCACTCATCTTTATCAGAGAAGGTTTTAATTGAGTAATATTTCAAAAGTCTGAACAAACTTAAATATATTTCTCTTTTCAATCTATCCTAATTTGGTACTCAAATGGGTCATTTAGGCCAATACATTATAACTGTTAATACTTGAAATAAGTCTTTTACACATTCAAAAGTCTTCCTTTTAATTGTCTTACTGAACTGCATTGCAAGATTTTTTTTTTCTTTTGCTCTGGAATGCATCAGGATCTTAGAGAAATTAGAAGAAGAATATACCTGTAAATATATTCACACATAAAAGACAAAAAGATGGTATATAACATAGATATGTATGTGTGTACGTGTAGGTATTTGTAAAGTTTTACAGGAGATAAATGTATTATAACTTATTCCGGTAAGATTATTTTCTTATCCACCTTACCTTTTAAAATTTTTTTAATTCTACTTTTTTATTTTGAAGTGCTGTAAAACTTTAGAGAAAAATTGCAGTAATAATACCCACTGTCATGATCCTCAGCGTACTTACTCAGTTGGGCGTCACCCACCCCAATACATCAACAGCACAGCCAAAACCTTGGCCCTGCCCCCTTAAACTCAGTAACCGTGCTGGCCACATCCTTTGACCCAGACCAAGGGGGAAGAAAAAGGACCAGATTAAGTTTTTCAGTTTCATCTCAACTTTATTGGGGAATGCCAGAAGTTACCAGATGAGTCTTCTACTTCAAGACAAGATCATACAATCTCCATTTCACTCATCCCCTCTTTTCTTGTAAAGTTTTAGGAATGAATCCTCATCAGAATTTGATCCAGATTACCAACTCTACTTTTTTTTTCCCCCCCCAAAAAAGCACCATGAAGTTTGTGAAGTGTTTTTGTTTTTGTTTTTTTTTAATTGCCTTAAAAATGTGGGAAACCATTGCATTTCTTTTTTTTTTTTTTTAAGATTTTATTTATTTATTTGACAGACAGATCACAAGTAGGCAGAGAGGCAGGCAGAGAGAGGAAGGGAAGCAGGCTCCCTGCTGAGCAGAGAGCCCAATGCAATGCTGGCTTGATCCCAGGACCCTGAGATCATGACCTGAGCCAAAAGCAGAGGCTTAACCCACTGAGCCACCCAGGTGCCCCAGTTTGTGAAGTTTTAAAGGACAAATTAAGTTTCTAGTCTTCTTTCACAATCAGTAACTGTGACAACACTGGGAGAAAAAAAATGAGAAAAATATGAGAAAATCAATTATATCTCTGCAATTACAGGAAATAAACTCTATGGCATATTCATCTTTATTGGATTGGATCTGAATCATCAAATGAAAGACTTTTTATCCATTTGGCTTATTCATAGAATGTATTTTATTACATTATGTAGTAAACTGGAAGATATTGGGTGAGTCATTTAACTACTCACCAAGGCTCATTTAGTAAGAGACCACCTCTGGTGCTCTGTATGTTATGATAGAGGCTTGGAGAAGAAAATGTATTTTATAGCTATTATCAATATTAGTCACAATTCCTTCTTCTGTTGTGCTAAGGAAGATATTTGGTATAAAAATAAAAGAAGCCAGTGACCTAGGAGGTAAATGATTTGCTTAATGTCATAGAGAGTTTGAGCGACAGAGGGAGATCAAACCAGTGGAACACATTACTCCCATAAATGCATGTAATTGATAAGAGAGTTCCTAATCCCCTTGGCACACAGGAAGACATTACTTATAGGTCTTTTTGGGTGAAAAGGGATGTAAAGCCACAGGTTTTTAGTTTTTTGTTTTGTTTTGTTTGTTTGTTTTTATCTTCCTACCGTGATAGATGGGCACATTTGAATTAAATAAAATCCTATAGTATCCAGAGAAACCTGCCAAGAATAATGCAAAAGGACTACCAAGCTTAATATTTTTTTCTTGCATAGGGAGGAATGAAGTAAAATGTTCAGCTACTCTGAAACTGTATCCTAAATGTAAGAAATCATGTTTGTCCCCAAATAAAGTCATATGATAAACATATGTGCTTGTAAAACAGCCCACTCCAAACCACGTACTGAAGTGAAAAGAGAGTTGAAGATGGATTTTATTTGATGAGCCATATACAAATCTTAGTATATGTTCACAACCTCATTAAGTAAATGCAGCTCCTTTGGAACAAACCAAACATGGTCACAAACTTCCTGAATCTATTTTGGGAAACAGAACTGCTGGGCAAGTTAAGTTTCAGGCCACAGACCAACCACAAGAGCCACAAGTATGGCTGGGTGGATAAATTTGGAAACCCATCGTGCAGAGCCTGGGATCTTCCTTGCAGGGCTGGGGGCAGACCAGTGAGCACTTATTTAGGGCATTGCCATATTTGTTCATATATGACATTTCTGAAAAGTAGAAGCTATAACATTGATGCTGCTTCTTGTTCTATACCCTAATTTTACCTGCTTGAAAACCAATACTGAAAAATTTGGCTGGCTGGGTGGAACAAATAGGTTTCAGCTCTGCAAATAAACACACGCACACACACATACACAGAAAATTTATATATTTCTAAATA
>ML110446.1:62489-112997 GCA_003697995.1 Taxidea taxus jeffersonii
CATTTTTTAAAGTTTCAGATCAGATTTTTCTCCAAGTGTCCAAGGACCTCTGTGGTATGTCGATATATTCTTGGGGATTCAAGTAGTCTCAATTTCTCTTCAACTTTAGGTTTTCACTGCTCTGATAACCTTTAAAAACTTAATACAGCATATTCTGGATCATCTGGAGGATCCCAAACTGCCATCTGATTTGTGCTTACAAACAAATTGATGCCACATGGTATTTCCAAAGGGGGGAGAAATGGCTTTAATATATAAACCATGCGTTCACCCTCAAATGAAGGCCAAATGCTGTCATGATTTACTGTACAAAAGAAGTTTTCACAGCAGTTCCCAAAGGGCAAATCGGGGTGAACTGAATCATCACATAACACATGGTAATGTAGACCTCGCAGTTCCAGCCACAGGGAAGGCTGTAAAGGCAGTTTTTTGTGCCAGGACCTCTGGCTTCCACTTCCACAGCATACTTGGAGCATGCATCAGGGGTCCAGGGAATCCAGGGATGGCCATCTGCAGCAGGCATCCTGTAGGACACATTTCATAAAAGGCTGGAGTGAAGCTCATTTTTCATGTAATGGGGGCATACAGAGAAGCTCACCTTTAAGCATAGTACAGAATTATGGAATAGCAAATTTGGGCAAAAATAACTAAAATGAAAGAAATATCCTTGACAGAGGCTTTGTCATGCAAATTAGGTCTATTTCAAAATTCAGTGTGCAGCAATTATAGATTAAAAGACTGATACTTTCTGGAAGCATGTATCCCATGTTATTATGCTCAATAAAGTTTGAGCACAGTTGTAAGACAGGCCGTAAACATTGGTGAAACTTGGTCCCTACCCTTAGGGTACTGACAATTTAAGGAAGAAGATAGTCTCCTAAAGAATTAATTTCAGTATAATTTGGATGCTACAGAAGACTTATACTTTGTGACTTTACTTTTCTAGCCTGATGCAAAAGAAGAATGAAATCATCAGGAACCAAAGCAGGCTTGTGAAGATGTCATCAGAAAAAGAAGTAGAATCACAGAATTTGAAAGATCAAAAGAAGAGTATCAGACCCAAAGTCCACAGCAGAGACACTGCCCTAATGAGAAAGGATTGATCCTTCTGCTAAAAACACCAACACACACTGGGCAGGAATAACATTTCGGGTCACTACACTTTCTTGGCCCACTGCACTTAATTCAGAGTCTGAGGGTCAGTCTTCCCAGTCATCCAGGTGTTCTTCTTGTAAAGTCATGAAGTATAAGTATGCCAATAACACACTTTTTAAAAAATATTTTATTTATTTGACAAAGAGAGCGAACACGAGGGGGAGAATGGGAAAGGGAGAAACAGGCTTCTTGTTGAGTAAGGAGCCTGATGCGGGGCTCAATCCCAGGACCCTGGGATCATGACCTGAGCTGAAGGCAGCTGCTTAACCCAACTGAGCCACCCAGGCACCCCCCTCATCCCCCCCACCCCGGCAATAACACATTTTTTTTTAAAGTAGCGACAAACCATCCAAGCATCTGAGGATATATCTAGTTATTTCAAAGGGCATTGCAAAACCTCAAATATAATTTTCACTCTTCAAAATTCAAAAAAAAAAAGATATTTGCCTGGAAGAATTATTTTTAATCCAAGGTATACCTTATTATGCCTTTAAAAATGGAAAAGAAGTGGTGCCTTCTAAAGTTAGCTCAAGAATCAGAACAATTCAGATTGAAATTATGCTCAGCCTATGAGAACTGTGTGGCTTGGTGAGCTGTTGGTATAGCCCAGATTGCCAGACATATCTCCAAGAACTACATTTAAGTTTTTCATTCTCATTCGAGAGTAACTTATAAATAGTGAGGGCTAAAAAAGTCTTTTGCATCTGCTGCTTTAAGGTCAATGCCACAAATCAGCCTGGAAGACCAAAAACCAACAAGTCTAAAGAGCCCTTCGTAGCTGGATGTTTACAGCTTTTAGCCAAAAGCAAGTTGCAGCACAAAACGGAAAAGATTGCAAGCTTCAAAGTGAGTTCCAAGAATTGAGATCTTGAGCTGAAAGTACTCTAGAAATCTGTTGAAGTTCAATAGCTAAGTATTTGAAATCAGTTTCAATAAATGGGAAACTGTGAATTTATTTACAATAGTAACTATTCTCCCCAGCCCCACCCAAACTCATGGAATTCTTTTGTTATTTAGATACAAAGAATCGTATAATAAAAACCCAGAGAAGATAAATGTACAACATAAAAAGATCAGCCTTAATTGCAGTGTGTGTTGGCGTTGGGTAAGAATTTTGCCTTCTGGAAGGTTATCCAAACCAAATTCTGCCTCTTAGAGAGTGTTCTGCTTTATTTATTGTTCTGCAACATTGCCATGCCTTTTTCCAGTGTTTTCTGTACTTAGGAAATATTTTGTGCATGCCCCTTTTTTGTAGCATAGCTGCTGATTTCAGTGAAAAATGGATGGTGGGGTGTTTATTCATGTATATATTTTTCTTTTTGTTTTGCATTCTTTAACAATAAAAATCTTAAAACTTTATTCCCCCAGGTAGTGATAGAAGTCAGGCAGAAATTATTTAAAAGAAAAAAATGAGATTAATATTTTAGTTTGAATGACAAAAACAGAGGGAACTTAGTATAAAAGGGTCATGAATTCATAGGCAAGAATATCTGTAGTGTTTTATCTTCATAAACATAACTGAAAAAATGACTTAGAATTCAGTTTTAATTTGAAATAAATACATAACTTACTAAAACTAAATTGTTTAAAACAAAATTAAAAATTGTCCATTAGATCATTTTACTTTTTTGTCTTTTAGTCATTCTAACCTCTTTCTTGGAATTTCATTCTGTAAGCGTGTTTTATTAATGATCTATTAATAAGCATTCACTTAAAACATGGCTGATTAAAAAGTAGACCTGATTTGAAGTAAGTGTTCTGAAAATGTTTCATTTATTGAATTCATTGAGGTTTAAGTTCCCATTTGTATAGCTAGAGGGTAAATTACAGATACTCATGCTTGTTTTATCATTATAATGAAAGCATTACTCATATTTGCAGCACTAATTAAAATTCTGCTCTGACCCATATAAATTCAGTCTTTCCTTCAAATAGATTATTTTCAAATTTTTATATAAACTTTACTATATATGGGTTTGATAATGAAAGTATCTATCTTTAATACAACGTAATCAAGGTTAAGAGAAAGTAAAAATTAGGTTGAGACTTTTTAATACTGCAGGGTACATTTTTAGTACCCTACAGAGAGAATTAGTCACACGACTCCCATTAACTTTAATGGAACCTGTATGGGCAAATTGTATGCTGAAATTCTTAGGAAGTTAAACATCAGTAGAGTTCACTAGTTTCATTTTTTCTCTTTGAAACTTTAGTTTTGACTACTTTTACTTTCTAATGGTCTAGAGGGAAGACCTATCAATAAAAATGATTAACATAAATGTTTTCCAAGTTTTAGAAGCCCACATTAGAGTTGGAGTTGGAGACTCAATTAGCAAGTAAGTTCAACTAACTAAAGAACATAGTTTTTAATATGAACATCATAATGTTCTTTAAATATGAATATTTGAGCACCTGTTGTCCCCCAGTGCTTATACATTTTTCACATTCCTAGTTGCAATTATAATAGTAAAATCAAAGACTTTACATTTTCAATATAATAAATATTAAAATGTATTTTAGCTTCGTATAAGCCTAGTAAGTCTTTATATTGGAAATGAAATATGTTTGGAATTCTATATATCGGTCTTATTAAAATATTGTATACAGTACTTGGGCACTCTTGAGAAAGAAACATATGGACAATTGAAAAGTAAAACATCAGGGCACCTGGATGGCTCAGTCCTTAGGCATCTGCCTTCGGCTCAGGTCATTATCCCAGAGTCCTGGGATAGACCCTCGCCTCAGGCTCCCTGCTCTGTGGGAAGCCTACTTCTCCCTCTCACACTCCCCCTGTTTGTGTTCCTTCTTTTGCTGTTTCTCTTTCTGTCAAATAAATAAATAAAATATTTTTTTAAAAATTAAAACATCATCACAGGGGCAAAAGGAACCAACTGTTCTTCACCACTATCAGCAATATCTTTCCACAATTATAAATTCAATCACATGACTATGCAGTGAAGTTATGAACAATTAATAAATCCATTCAAAAGAATTTAGTATAATGTTAAATTTACATTCATCCCACAGAACATGAAAGGAGATTAAGATTCCTCTAATGTCAACTCATCCAAGATGTTCATAGCACTACTAAAATTTGGAAACAACTAGGCATTTCTCAATTATCTCTTTTCCCTATCAAATAGATCTACCTAAATTTAGCATTTTGTAGAAATTAATCATTTAAAACATTAACTTAAAAAATTTTTTACAAGAACCTTCAGTGTGAACTTACGAGAATCTTCCATTTTACCTTACTTGGGCATCTAAATAACAAAAACTGGACTCATCAGACAAAAAAAAATATGGTTTAATCAGGAACAAAAAGCAGACATTAAAAAGAGCATTGATAATTAACATTATAAATAATTTCATCTTGGATAAATGTTCCATAAACAACAACAACGACAACAACAAAAAAAGATTGGTCAAATAAAATCCATCACATAAGTGAAATTTCCTGTAAAAACATTAGGTGGATATCATGCGTGCCATCAATGAATATTAGTGCTGCAAGAAACATTAGCTAATGAGTCTATACCATCATTTGTTTTCTTACTTAAGTAGGTTCTATGCCCAGTGTAGGGCTTGAAGTTCAAGCTCTTGTGACCTCAAGATCAAGAGTCACATGCTTTACTCCCTGAGCCAACCAGGTACCCCCTATGCCATGATTTTAAAAGTGAAGAAAATGATCCTCTAAAGTGATTATCCCAAAGTCTTCCAGCTATTTAGTTGCAAGCAAAAATCAGAATCAAAATTTCTTGGCTCTATTCATTCATTCATTCATTCACTGAATAATTTTTTACTGAGCACATACAATGGCCTTGGGCATTAGGAAATGGGTTAGAGTGATCACCAAAATATATAAGATTCTTGCCATTTTGGATCTGACATTCTAGATAAGGAGATAAAACAAAGAAGGAAATAAATAAAGGAAAAAGACAATTTCAGATTGGGTGCATACTCAAAAGGATTTGGTATAAATTTTACCAACTAAGAATGCAGCTGTTTGATAGTACTTCTCTTCTTAACTCTTCAAATTTCTTTACTCTTTTCAAAGTTAAAAATCAAGAGAAATTTATTAGTGATCTGCCTTTCATCCATCTTAGTGACCAAGTTCTCTCAAAAGACACACACAAATTCATGAAACACATCAATATGTGTCATGCTTCATCAAACTCATATTATGTTTGTCAGCTGTCAAACATGTCCACTTTTATTAGAGTTTTCCAGTATCTGACTTCTGCAGTTTTTGGGTTTTTGAGTTTGTCCCTGTGTCATAGAAGAAGTTCGAAGACTGAAAACCCAAGACCACGTGCTAAAAATAATTTCAAAAGGTGTGTGAGTAAGGATTCTCTTTCAGAGTAAAATGGTTGTCCCTCCATGGTTATTTCTCGTTCCGTGTGATTTTTCTGTGTAGAGAACAAAAGAGAGTTTGAGAGATGAGGTGGGGTGTGAATCTGGCTGCTTGTAATTCTATGAAATTATACTGACTGTCTTGTCTTCAATGTCAGACAGTAGAACTGCTTCCTCTCACTAGCAAAAGAGATGCTCAGTGCTTTTGTCTTTCATTTTTTCTTAATGCATAATTTATGTATGGCCCATTTATTAATAACCATGAAGTGTTATACCTGGAAACCTGCTCACAAAAGAACAGAATATAAAGAATTAAAATGAACATTTCATAAGGTAGATATTATCTTTATATTAAAAAAAAACCACTTGTCCTAGTTAATTCTTTCTGAGAATGTTGGATAAAATCCAATAGAAATTATTCAATTATTAATATAACCATATTTATCAAATTAAATAAGAATTCCACCTACATCCTGGTTACTGATAAATCTCAAGGGGAATAAAACATTTTTTGTAATGACATATTCTGCCTAGAAGAGAAAATATTTCAATACAGCACCATTTCTGGGAGTTCCTTGAAGGCAGAGAAACTTTATTATTCATCTTGTATGTATTTTCCTTGTTTAACCTAATGGCATTATGTTGTAATGATGATAAAATCTACAGTAGCTAATATTTATGAAATAATTAGTATTTGTGAGACAACAATCTTCTAAGTCAGATACTATTATCACGTTATGGTACCAATGAAGAGAGTTGAAATATTTTGCCCAATGTCACTCAGTTAATGAGAGAGGAAGAGCTGGGATTTGAACTCAAGCCTCTGACTCCAGAAGCCACCTTTTTAACCATTAACTCTATTTTTCACAGCTTGTTTAGAGAGGAAATTTAAAAATCATTTACATTAAATTGAAATCCTGATAGATTTAGCCTTCCTGATATAAGCCATTAAGAACACAAACTTCTGGATAAATGTTGGGGTAAAAAGTAAAACATTTAGTTCACTGAATATGTGTTCCAAACATTCTAGGCCTTGTAGAGGTCTAGAGCTGAGAAAGGATTTTAGCAATTATTCTAGTCCAATCCCTTCCGTTTTCAGATATGGGTACAATCCTGAGTGCCATACAACTTACTAATAGCAAAACCAAACTTCCTAGTTTCCAAGTAAAAATGTTTGAGTTCTTAACTGTTTCTATTTTTGTTCATACATTTCTTTGAAAGTGAGTTATACCTAGGCTATTGCTTTTGTAATATGGCATACAAGCTCTTAAGGTGTCCTCTACCATCCCAGTTCCTGATGCCTGTTACCTTATGTGATCTCCTTTCCCTAGGCGTGAATAAGATCTGTGACTTGCTCTTCACCAACGGATTATGTAAAGACAATGGGATGTATTACTGACATGTATGCGATTATTTGATTACTTACATAAGGTCATACAGAGCTCCCATTTTGCAGGAGCCTCTCTTGCTCTTTCTGGCTTTGATTAAGTAAACAGTCTTGTTGGAAGGTCCACGTGGTAAGGAACTGAGGGGAACTACCACTATCAGCCAATGGCCTGTAAGGACCTCCAGCTAACAGCTGGCAAGAAATGAGGCCTTCAGTCCTCCAGCCACAGGGAAATGCGTTACAGCAGTAACTTAAGTGAATTTGCAAATGAATCCTTCCCTAGTTAAACGTTCACCTGAGAACTCAACCCTGAACAAAGCTTCCCTACCCCTCTTTCAGAGGACACACCTGATCTGCGTTTGGACTCCCAATCCATGGAGATTGTTAGATAATAAATGTCTGTTTGTTTCAAACCACCCCTTTTAGAGCAATTTCTTACACAACAATAGAAACTTAATATATGTAGTCGTCTTTATTATGGCAAGAATCTGACGCTGCATTTAATTATTGTCAAACTAAGCAAGTTTAGCTAGGTACAGTTTAGTTACTTTTTATGTAATGGGAGACCCTCAGTAAATACCATTAAATGAAGGAGTAATAAAAACATCTTTAACATTACTAAGGAAAAAGTGAGATCTGATCATGGTTATTATTTTTTTTTAACTTATTGCCTAAAAACACCACTCATTCTTGATTTGTGTGTATATAGAGAATGAAGTTGCAGTGAAAATGGCTTTCATTTGAATCCCAAGATTAGAAAGGAAGAAATGATTAGTCGCTAGAACTTTGGGGGACTTTTTAATATACATGGTATGCATAATGTTCTCACAGCTCTGTCTGTTACTTTAGGGTCAGTGCTATAAAGCATTCACTAGTGTGGCTTTTTAACAATCATTCCATGTTTAAGTTCATTTAAAAAAACTGCTTTTGACTAAGTTCTTCATCTTAAAAACTTTACATTACCCCTGAATAGGCATTTATTCCCTTCCTGTGTGATTCAGGCATTCTATAAAGCCGGTAAAAAGTCTTCAAAAACCAACTAGCTATGAAAAACAGATATGTAGATTTGAGTGTTCAGTGAAATTGCTAAACAGGTTTTTTTTAATGTGACTATTCATAAAATTAAGATACACTGGAGCTATTTCTATAGTTATCATTTGTCATTGACTATAACTACTAGGATTATTGGCAAATAAAGTTAAATTACAGTAGCCATTAGAACAATATTGAATTTAAAACATAGGGCCTTCATTTTGTACCCTTAAAAGGAATTTGCAAAACTGTTTGTTTCCAGGCATATAACATTTCTGGTGTCACGGCTAGTGAGAGAGATCTTACCTATATTTTAAAAAATTTAAATCATCCAGTTTGCTTCATTTTACAAGTGAAATATTGAAGTGCATGGAAGGGCCAATTCAAGGACAAGGAAATGGTCAGTGACAGAATAGCACTGGCAATCTATTCTCCTGAATTTTACTAAAACACAAAGACCTCTAATATCTTGTGCATTTATCAAACATCAGTAATAGAAAGAGTCACAAAAGTAGAATATACCACTTACGTGTTCCTGTCTTGTCTTAAAATACAAGGACTTACGATGAGAAATCTTATTTTCCATATATAGATTTATGCATTCTGATGCATCCGGGCTACCAGGTAAAGGTTAATAGAAGGAAACTGGAAGGAGTCATCTCTCACAAGAAAAGGACAGAGATGCCTGGGTGGCTTAGTCAGGTGAGGGTCTGCCTTCAGCTTAAGTCATGATCCCAGTGTCCTGGGGTTGAGTCCACATTGGGCTCCTTGCTCAGGAGAGAGCCTGCTTCTCCCTCTGCCTGTCTCTCTCTCATTCTGACAAATAAACAAATAAAATCTTAAAAAAAAAAAAAAAAAAGGAAAAGAAAGGGACAAATCTTAAGAAATCATCGTTGTGGAGGAGTAGGTATACAGCATGTCAACACATCAAATAATTGTTTAAAATTAATTTATTAATAAGTAACTAGTGGGATTTCTTGTGTTTGCTGAATCTGAATTATTAGTTTCTGTACTTTTGAAAAAATTCAAGAGTTACCATTCCTCATTCTAACCACACACACAGTGAAAGCCAGAATATTAAAAATAATGAAATTTGGGAAAAAAACTAGAAATTCAAAAATTTTAAATTAGTTATAGATTACTGATAACACAGGAAAGCATTCAGAATTTATTTCTGTTATGTTATGTTAAATTATGTTTCAATTTAGTAATTTACACTCTCTCTAGATGTTAAATATACTATATTAGATGAAAAAGCAGAACCACTATGAAAACTGAAAATAATTTTAGAAAGTCCAGTATAACCAAATGCTGTCCTACTCTAATGTTTATTCACATTTAAAATTGAAAATCTACATTTTAGGGTTGCTTTTTATCCATTCTGGAATGCAAAATTGCATTTTTCTTATTCTACTTAGGCAAAGGAGTAAAAGTGTATAGAAAAGGGAACATATTCTTTTTTTCTTTTTTAGAGAAGTGGGGGTGGGCAAGTGGAGGGGCAGAGGGAGAGGGAGAGACGGAATCTTAAAGCAGTCTCCACACCCAGCTCAGAGCCCAACAGGAGGGGGAGGAGAGTGGGGGAGAGGAGGGTGGAGGCTCAGTCTCAAGAACCCTGAGATCATGACCTGAGCCCAAATCAAGAGTCAGATGCTTAAGTGAATAAGCCATCCAGGTGTACCGAACAAAATTATTTTTAAGGTAACTTTTGGGATACAAAAGCAATTGGAAAAACTGAAAATAATATTTTACCAACGTACTCTAAAAGAAGACCTCCTGAAATAACCAGTTTCATGGTAACACTGGGGGCATTAGTTAAAATGAGAAAGCTTTCACCAGCATCTATTGGCTGGAGCATATGAACTTTGCAACTCTTTAAGATCACATGGTTTTCATATTCAGTATGGCTGCATGCATATATGTGTATACATAACTGCTATGCCTTGTACCAAGGATATGAACTGTGTAAAATTACTGTAGGAAGTTGTAAATGATGTATGAAATGAGAAATCTTTGCCCACTGGCAGTACATAGATAGAACAGAGATAGTGACGTGCAATCTCTTCTCTGTCATTTGTCATAGTATTCATCTTACAAAAAGCAGAACATATCAATAAACCTGAGTGTCCAACATGCATACTAAACAATATATATTATTTCTCTTTTTTTAGGTCTCCCCTCTTTCTTGAAAAACAGTTTACACAAACCTTTGTGCCCAAGGTAAATGTAAAAAACTTCTCTGTTAATGATTTCAATTGCTCATCCAAAAACAGTAAATGTAGAAATTCTTAATAGGACTATGGAAGGTGATATTATACTGGAAATACTCAGTATTGCTGAGTTTTGAGCCTTGCCATCCAAGGTAAATCTTTTTATGAGGACATAGATAGAGGCTTTATCTACAAGGTCTAATATGCAACCATTCAGAAAAATCTGAGGGTAGCATTGACAGTTTCATCTTGCATCCCGATGGATGAAAGATTTCAGATTTCACCCTGTCACTGACTGGCAGAAGTAAATGGAACAGCGCCTCTCTCCTAAATTAGTTCTAATATAAAATTATTGTGACTGACTCCTCAATCCCGCTGACCAATTCCCAAATCAAATATTTGATCAAACAATCATGGTAATTAAACTTAGGTTTATTCATTCAATGCCACCTCATCACAAAATATTATAGTACCAGGAAAACAAATCCGAGAACAGAAATAAAAACAAAATTTAAGGGACGCCTGGGTGGCTCAGTGGGTTAAGCCGCTGCCTTTGGCTCGGGTCATGATCCCAGCGTCCTGGGATCGAGTCCCACATCGGGTTCTCTGCTCGTCAGGGAGCCTGCTTCTCCCCTTCCCTCTCTGCCTGCCTCTCTGCCTGCTTGTGTGATCTCTATCAAATAAATAAATAAAATCTTAAAAAAAAAAAATTTAAAAAAATCTTTGCACTACAGAATTTAAGTGTAGAAACAAAAACAGAACAAGTGAAGTAAAGCTGTATCTATGTACAAAAACAAAGCCAATATGATCAAGTAAGTTCATAAAAGGATAAGCCAAAAATATGTTATATATGTTTATATATTATATAAATATAATATTTCTCAGTGACACCCAAACTTTATGTTTTATGTACACAGAAGGAAACTTCAATATTCATGAAACTGCATCTTTCCAAAACTGGAATGTGTTCTTCCATGTGCCAGTTACGGTTTTATTAAAGTATTAAAAATAAAGAATATGCTCTGGCATCTGATATTTTTTAACAGGATGCTATTGATAATTCTTTCTAAAAACTGTAAAACAAGTATTTCCTTACCAAATGAGTTCATCTCTTCTCAGAATCACACTGATTTTTCTCTTGCTCGATGAAGTTAGAAGTGAAATATCTGATTTTATTTCCAATCAGTAGACCACACAGATGAGCAAATTTTGTTTTGCACATGAGTCACATAAAAATGATGGAATCGTTTTGTTCCTGTGAATAGAGTGAAAAGAGCATAAGACAAAACAATATCTGCCTTTGGTTTATTTTCTAAGTGGAATGTAAATATTGTCTTATTACAACAAGCACATGAACAGCAGAAATTAGTTTAAATGTTTCAATCTCAAAAAGAAAAACTTTCAAATATTGGCTCAATATTTAGACTGTATTTAGAACCTATACATTTTCACCAGCACATTTAAGGTTAATATACACAGATACTTTTGTTTCTTGTTTTCTTTCCCTTCCTTCCATAGCATGTGCCCCATTTTGGTTTGTGGGATTCTTGTCATTGAAGTACTACTACCCACTCAGATCCTTGTCCAAGACCTAGTTCTTGTTACTCTTCCTAGATTATAGAAAATTTCTCAGTTCCTCTATTCTCCCTCTTTCTAAGTATTGAAATGTACTGAAACTGTGAAACCAGGATTTTAGCATCTGACTGCTTTGCAATTCCTCTCCCGTGGCATTTTCATTTTTCATTGTTTATGTGACCAAAAACACAAAAGCTGGGAAAATTCTGAGAATACCAGCTGGGTGGACAATTAAGGAAACACTTGCTGAAGTCCATACGTCAGATAATTATTCCTGCCATCCATACAGAGATGCTGTCAAATAGAGTCAGCAACCACATATTTTGTTTCCCACGAAAAATAAAACATCTCCACTCCACCTCTCCTCCTCCCCCCCAACCATGACCACAACGCTGGGATTAATTTATATCAGGGAAATAGGAAAAAGTCTGTGAGGCAAAGAAAATAGGGCTCACTTCTGATATTGATCAGATCCTCTGGGTTAAAACAATCAGTAAAATCTCGCTAGTATGATTGTATTTGTTTTTAGGTAGAGACAAGTGTTCAAAGATGATTGTAGGAGTCATATTGTCAGAGTACACATTTTTATTTCTCTTTGTGTCAAAATCTGCTTCGGATTTTATGCAATTCACAACACATACACATGGATCTCTAGATCAGAGATCTCCCTTATTAGGAAATATTTGTGTGGACTTTAGTTGACTCAAAACACTGAAATATTTAGACCTACTCAATGAGAATGTTAAGTAGAAATCAAAATGCACCATAATTTTCCTTTAACTAAAATGTCCATCAACTATTGTCTCTTTGTGAAAATGTTGCAGGTTACCTTTGGTTAATCAGAGGAATGGAAAACATCTGTCAAGTTCTTTTGTTGGTTCAAAGCATATTTCTGTTCTCCCACCACCTACTTCCCACATTTTCTTCTGGTAGCTGTGCTTCCTGCTAATCATTTCCCCTAATACCCCTCTAGAGATATTTATTCAGCTGATATCTAAATTTGACATGGGAGTTAGTTTGCATTTTAAAAAGCTACACTTGTTAAAGTTTTGAATAAATAAATAAATAATACATAAAGTAGATGACCTATAACTATAAATCGAGCTTACCCCGCACTTCCTTTTAAACGATATCTTTTATCCTGAGGAATGATGTTTTGTTAAATTCAGTTATATGTGATTCCTAAAATTGGGAAAGCACAATCTTTAGTTTGTTTAGAATTTACTTATTCATGAAAACTCACATTTTTGGTAAACACTACCCATTTTCCCAGAATATAATCAGAAATTGCATGATAGATTATTTTATGATTCACACACTTTTGCTTAATCTTCATGCTAAAAGGTAATTCAATTGTTTTCATGGACCACTTAATTTAACTGATTTTATTACAAGTGTGAAGCCAATTATTTCTATCTATTGAGAATGTAGTTAACTTGTTTTTTAAAAAATGATCACATCTGCCATGAAGACACTGTGAAAACTTTTCCATGTTGATAAATACCGATATATAATGATACATGGTGAATTATGAAATAATGAAATAAGAAATAAGAACTTTGGCTATTGGAAAAGAAAATTATGGGTTTTTTTTTCAGCGCACTTGATGGCAGGTAACCTAAATCTTTTAAAATAAAGATATGCAGCACTCCTTTATGACAGCTAACATCTTTGCTTTTTGTCCAGATAAATTTCTCTAAAGGATTATCAACATTTTTATAAATTCTTTTTTACTGTTTTTTTAAGAGTGTTCAAAAATATGTCTTGATGCCTATTGACAGTTAGTTCTATAGATTTTATTTATCTATTTATTTGAGATACAGAGAAAGTGAGAGAGAAAGACCATGGGCGAGGGAGGGTGGGGGAGGGCAGGGAGAGGGAGAGGGAAAACAGACTCCCCCCTACCAAGGAGGGAGTCTGACATGGAGCTCCATCCCAAGACACCAGGATCATGACTGGAGCCTAAGCAACCACTAAACCAAAAATTGAGCTTATATTTTGAAATAACATAGATACCTACATTATTTGGATACTATGCCAAAACCAGACAAAACTGAATTTAAATTACAAAATAGTATCTTCGGAATTTAAAATATTCTTTGCTTTATGTGCTAAGTTCTGGTAGCTTTAATTTTGATAATATGGGGGAAAAGCAGTTTACCATGGGAGGAAGAAAATTTAATGAGTAACTTAAAAAAATCACCATTAAAACATAATTTTCACTTAAACATGGAATAAAATGAAATACCATTGTCATTAGAATGAAACCTCTATCACATACCTAAAATATGTTTGCTGTTTGGGAAAATATGTTGTTAAACGCAAATTTGGTGTCCATGAGATCTTGCATAGTCAATGATTGGTTTGTATATAAAATTGAGTAGTAATCAAATTATTTAATGACATGTAAAGCACTATTTGCAAGCATCCTAGAAAACTGAACTATCTCAACCTATATTCTACAAAAATGTGGATAACTATCTCATTTGAATGCTGCACTAAATATATTTGCACCAAATGAAAACTGATTTAGGTCCCAAATTCTAACTCAAAATTTTGTTCTAATTTTGAAGACTATACAAATGTAGAATGTAGACTATACAGCAAAATAAAAAACATTCTACTTTGAGTTACTTTAAGCTTCAAAGTTTAAGCATGCCTTACAGGGTGCCTGGGTCACTCAGATGGTTAAGGGTCAGGTGATGATCTCAGGGTCCTGGGATGGAGCCCCACATCGAGCTCCACATTGGGCTCTTCAGTCAGCAGGGATTCTATTAATCCTTTCCTCTGCCTCTCCCACTGCTCATTCACTCTCTCTGTATCTCTCTGTCTCAAATGAATAAATAAAATCTTTATATAAAAAAATCATGCCTTGCTAATCTCAATAACAAGTTCACTAGTATAGTATAGTTTAGTACTATAGTATGATATATTCATTTTAAGGTCCATACTTAATTTCTTTTTTTATTGTTATTATAATACATTTGCTTTTATTCAGTCTCTTTTTTTTGCCTCCTTTTTTTTTGAAATTTTTTCTCATTGATTTTCAATTTATCCATTATTTTAGTGTCTTTCCCTAATTATCTTCTTTTGTCTATATTTTCTCCACTTTAACATAAGATTTTCAGTCTATGGCCAACTGTTTTGTCTTTGGAATGATAATAGGGATTCAGATTCAAGCATTTGTTTATTTAACAAAATTGTCTTGAGCATTCTGTTAGTCTTTTTACCCCTTCAGATCCAATTTCCATCCTTCTCTACTTTCTCATTGCCCCCCAGAAAGCTGGGCTTTATAGTTTGAATCAACTGGGCTCCAATCCATCAGTCTTACGATTGGGTTTATGCAATGGTACTGGCATGAAGTAAGAGTTTGTAGTTGCTGCTTACCCTACTGAGCCTGTAAGGCAGCCCTCTCCTATAGGTAGAACTCTTTTCCATGTTCCAGTAACTCCTGACTCCCCTTGCTCTTTATGACCTAAGAACAGCTCCCTTGTCAATTTCTCTTAAACCTGTCTGTGGTTTGTAAATGAATTCTTCCAATAAATTTCATTAATTAGGGATGCCTGGGTGGCTCAATCAGTTAAGCGTCTGCCTTTGGCTCAGGTCCCACATCAGGCTCTTTGCTCATCGGGGAACCTGCTTCTCCCTCTGTCTGCTGCTCCCCCTACTTGTACTCCCTCTGGATCTGACAAATAAATAAATAAAATCTTTTTTTTTTTAATTTCATTAATTGTCACATTGAGCGTGTCATCTATATTCTGATAGATCTGATCTCCTACTCTGTGCCCGAATTCATAGTCTTTTCTATATATAGTTGTGTGGATCTTTTGAAAAAGTTAATAATATAACCCACATTTTATACATAAAGAAACAAAGACTCAAAAGGTTTAAAAAAACTTTCCCAGACACTCAGCTAATATAGAATGTAGCCAAAAATTGAATCATGGTATCCTACTCAAAAGTCTAGCACTCTTTTTCCTGTGGTTTACTTTTCTACTACTCCCTCCTAAAAGTTTTTCCATTGGTAACATCCATCAGTGATTATTTACTGAGAACCTATAGTACATTGTAATGTATTATATTGTAATGTATTGTAATGTATGTATTGTAATGTAAACTGTATCAGGGTAAATTCATAGGTACAGAGGAACAACAGACATGCACCTGACTAGTAATCATTTTGGTCAAGAATCTCCAGCTATGAACATATTTTAGTGTATCAACACTGAATTTAAGAACTGTCTCCTTGTAAGTCTTGGAAAGCATGAGAATTAGAATTCCTTCTGTTTATCCTTATTGACATATTAAATAGGTAGTTGGACTAATGGAAAGACAGACAAGACAGCAAACTATGAACAGATCTGGGAGGGATAAAATAAACCTGACCTAGTACAAATGTTAACCATGGAGAGAACACCAGTTTATCCAAAACTCAGTAAGTCAGTTTATTGACAATACTAGCTGGTGGAGACTAATGAAGGAATGTAGATTCTGGGGTTCAAGAGAGCTATAGAGATCCCCTGGAAAGTTGTCCACAGACAGTAAAACTGTAAATTCTGAGGAAGATGGAAAACAAGAGTACTAGTGAAAATTAGGTAGGAATCCAGAATGTTATATACTCTTCAGATTTGTTCTGAGGAGTAAATAAAATAAGATATGCGAAATATGCAACCCAGTGTTTGACACAAGGTATATATATGGTATAACAAATAGCATGGGGAAAGCTACCAATAATCATGCCTCTAACAAGATGGAAACAAGATGTGGGTTGGGTCTAAGATACAAGGCACCATTTAACAGAGAGCTTAACTAGGGTAAAGAAAAAAATGGGGAATCAAGGCATGAACTGAAATGCCTCAAATAGAAGCACATACCCTCCATACATGTGGCCCCACACAACACTCCAACAGAGACATGGTCCTGCTAACAGCTCTTCCACAGGCTTCTCTCCACAAACATTCTCAGTCCCTTAGAGTATTTAAAGTTCTAAATGTATGATACATATTAGATCTATTTTTCCCACATCTAACCTGTGGCTCAGATTCAACAGTTCCTTTCTAATCAACACCCTTATTTTGAAATCTCGGGTGTTAGGAAATCTGACAAGTCATTATTGGTCATGAGATAAGAAGGGCTTTTAGGCTTAATGTCATCTCCTCAAGATTTTGTTAACCTAGATAATCTTTAATTGTTTCAATATTTTAATGTTTGGGGGAACTGCTCCCATTTGTAGAATTTATTTGTAACCATTAGCAACACAGAGATGGTGAGTTTTGGTGTGTTTGTGGCAGGTTCTTTCTTCTCAGAGCCTTATGAGGGAAAAGGCCAAGATACTGGGGTTTGGGGAGTTATGCTGCATCCATGTTTCTGCAGAGATTATCATCCTTTCTTGATCTGAGCCAGAAAATTCAGTTATGTTCAAACAAATTATTAAGTTATCCATAATTATTTGTTATTCAATTTTTCTAAATTAATTTGTACATTTAATATAATTCTTAATATTAATAACCCTAATTTTTTGGATTTTTTTCTTGGAGATGACAGAAATTAGCAGTAAAATTAATTTATAACAATAAAGTGGATATTTTAAAAAGTATGAAAAGGGAAGTAATGAGAGTATACAAACGTATGAACTATTACAACTGATCAAGATTAAAGCAGCTCTAATTAAAACAGTGTGTAATTTAGACTGATGTGCAAACTAAAAGAATAAAATAATAAATTCAAGAATAACACTAACTGGCTGCCTGGGTGGCTCAGTCAGTTAAGTTAAGGTCTGCCCTCAGCTCAGGATCCCAGGGTTCTGGGAGGGCTCCCTAGTCAGAATCTGTTCTCCCTTTCCTCTGCTTCTCCCCCTACTCATGCTCACTCTCTCTCAAATGAATAAATAAAAAACCTTTTAAAAAAAGAATAACACTATACATGCATATTAATACACACATATTCTATATGTATACATATAATCTGTATATGTTTATATGCATGTGAATACACAAATATAATTAAAGGAAACATCATAAAAATGAAAATAATGGTGTTGCCATTTATTAGCATTTGAAAAAATGTAGGCCAATGTAACAAACAATACTCTATAAATGCTAATTTTAAATTTTCAATTAAAAACTACAGAACACTAGCAAACCACTCCAACACTAAACAAAAATAATTTAATAATTACTTAACTCTAAAGAGGTAGAAACTTTTAAAATTTGAAGTTATAAATAAAATTGCTAATAAAAATATTAACAAATTTGGCCATTAAAACCGCTGAAAGGGGCACCTGGGTGGCTCAGTGGGTTAAAGCCGCTGCCTTCGGCTCAGGTCATGATCCCAATCGAGCCCCGCATCGGGCTCTCTGCTCTGCGGACAGCCTGCTTCCTCCTCTCTCTCTGCCTCTCTGCCTACTTGTGATTTCTGCCTATCAAATAAATAAATAAAATCTTTAAAAAAAAATAAATGTTAGTCTAAGCCACTCTAAAATTATAGAAAAAAAAAAAACGCTGAAAAGTAAACAGCATAAAATACAAGGAACATAGTCAAAGGAGAATATTTGTATCAAATGTTAGTGTTACATAAAGAATTCTTTCTAAGGGAAGAAAATGAGAAATAAAGACAAAGGATGTTATATAGAATTCAGGCAAAAGGAAGTATCTTTTAGAAATTAGAAGCCAGGGACACCTGGGTAGCTCAGTGGGTTAAGCCTCTGCCTTAGGCTGAGGTTATGATCTCAGGGTCCTGGGATCAAGCCCTGTGTCAGGCTCTCTGCTCAGTGGAGAGCCTGCTTCCTGCTCTCTCTCTGCCTGCCTCTCTGTCTACTTGTGATCACTCTGTCAAATACATAAATAAAATCTTTTAAAAAAAGAAAAGAGAAATTAGCAATCAAAGAGGGAACAATAATCATAGTATTTTCTAGTAAAGAAATGCAAATTAAAATAGCAATGAGGTATTTTTAGTTATTATGTTTTAATAAGCTGTGTTTTTTGTTTTTTTCTGACTCAGTGTTAGTATTATTGCTATTCCTGGTGCCTATTTAAGTTGGTAAAAATCATCTGGAGAAAAAACTAGAAATACCTTTCAAAATTATAAAATATTCACTTTTTGATTCAAAATTAAATTTCTTAAAACATATAGTAAGAATATAGTCTTAGTCTGATTCTAAAATAAGACATGACCTTTAGAGAAAGACTTCAAGGGCTCTTGGGTGGCTCAGTTTCCTTGGTTTCATGATCTCAAGTGGTTAGATGGAGCCCCAAGCCTGAGTCCCTGCCCTGAGTCCCAGCCCAGAGCCCTGGAATGGGGCTCCCAGCCCAGCAGGAAGTCTTCTTCCTCTCCCTCTCTGCCTCTCCCCCAGTGCATGTACAATAAATAAATAAATATATCTTAAAACTAAAAAGCAGAGAATAAAAAGGGGGGAAAAAACCCACTAGTAGTTACTCATAACCCCACATACAGAATTAACCCCAGATAAAATTTTGATGAAATTTTCCTGATGTTTAAAAAAAATTTTTTTTTCCTGATGTTTTTGTACAAATACAAAATTTTATGTTGTGGAGCTCTTAATATATAAATGTGTGTGTATAATACAGCTTTTGCTTTGCTTTTTCATTTAAATCATTAAAAATGTTGACAAGAATCATTTTTATGTTTTCTAGTCCTCTACTCTGTATTCATGCTATGATTTATTTCATTGTTTCTTTATTACTGGACATGGAGGGCACTCTTCAAATTTCCTGGGTTTAAATAATAATGCTCTCCGTAATAGCCAAAGTTCAGAAACAATCTAAAAGCTGAAGAGCATGAATGGTTAAGATAGAGTACATCTAAGCTGTAAAAATTAATAAAAAGTCTGCAGGACAATGGAAATATGCTTATGACACAATGTCTACACTTGGAATTACAATTCAGTTTGGAAACTTTGCTTGGTACATTACATCGTACCAGCATGAAATGTTCATCTCACTTCTATTTAACAGGTAGGAATTGCAGGCTGGTCCCGCTCCGTACCCCCAGTTCTATAGTGTCCCTGTGGGCACCCAGGATATGTTAATTATATCACTGACTGAGTAAATCTGCTAATGAAAGGACTAAATAAGATTAACAAAGCTTTGCTCCTGTTCTTTTTTCTTCCAGTGAGTTGTTTCCCTTTCTCTTGTTAGCATGTAAGCATACTTTAGTCTTGGGCTTTTGGGCTGGGAAAAAATGATGCTCCCTAGATTGGGAAACTATCCCACCTTAATGCTATCCTGAGGTTACATTTAAAGAGCAACAGTTTGCAGTGTGGAGGTGGGCAGTACAGATTTATTTGCTTCCCTTTCCCTTGCATACAGAATATATCAGAGTGAATGAAACTCCAGAACCAACGTTTCCATCAGATGACACCTGTGATAACAGATGGCAGTCAGTCATGCTTTTAACATTAATACCAAATTAGTATACAAAATAATGCTGAATAGCTCTCAGAGAATTTACTTAAAGACAGCTTATAGACAGTGACAATTCTGTTGAATTTCAACAGTAATAAACTAGTATGAGAATTTTTTTTTCTTTAGCAGTTTAGAAAGTCCTAAGTAATGATATATGGTGAAGGTAGATGTGAAGCCTCAATTTATTTTTCGTCAAGTTCATTTCACCCATGAATGAGATATGGTAGAAGATTTAGGTGTGCTCATTCTCTCTGTTTCATTCAGGTGTCCAGCACTTGGCTATCCTGTGCCCTATGCGGGGACACTTTTGCAGTCCAAATCATCCTAAACATTCCGGCTTCTCTGAACTGTGCACGCAATCCAGCAAAGCATCTATCCTTGGCTTGTAACTGTCAACAGGAGGGGAGCCTTGTGGTCACACACGAGGGCACAAGTCACCGAAGTCAAAGGACAATGAAGAGATGGGATATTTGTTATCTCTGTCATTGTTAAAGGGAAAGATTTCTGCTTTTTTTCCTTCTAAAATTATGTTTGCACTGCCCAACAGACTTTGGAAAGAAAACAGAAAATTCGAAAAGAAAAAAAAGTGAAAAACGTATCATAAATATTGACCTCTTCTGTGGAAGAGATTTTGCTATTTATGAACGATTTCACTGTTTGCATGACTGCTTGATAGAAGTCTTGGACGTCAGCTTATGCACACACATAATTAATTGTTCCTTCAGGGAAACAGTCTCTTCACTTAAGGGTGAGAGAGGAAAACACTATGTCTCTTCCTACAAACAAGGCAATGAGAGCTGGAATAAAAGAGGACTTTTTTTGTTTTGTTTTCTCACTCATGAGCCCACACATGTGCACACACACATGCATGTATATACACAATAGTGACAGATGCAGAGCCTTCAAAGGTCTGAAAAAAGCATGGCCTTCTCAGTAGTCCGTGACATAAATTAAATGCCTGACTTTACACTCTCAAACTAGTTTCCTCGTGGAATTACTCTTTCCCCTATTGCTCTTACATCATAATTTTGGCCAATAAATATCCCATTGGACTATAAGTTTCTTAAATATAGAGACAGTATCTCATTCACCATAGCAGCCGCAGCATAGTTCAAAAATGTGAATCCCGTGCCAACCAAGAAACACAAATTCTTAGTTTTATATTTTGTTTATAAACTATTTCTACCACATATAAAACCGAATTATTAAAGTTTAATGCCTATGAACTCAACAAGATTGTACAACCAAAACATTCTGAATTATATCTGTTTCTCAAATTTTTCTCTCAGATTTGAGTCTCTTTTGATTCTTGAGAGAATCCTCAAAATAAAAGTTACTAATTTGAAATATCATCCATTAGTGTAACTAATCAGAACTTTTAAAATGGCAAACCAATATATACTAAGGGACATTAAAATATCCTACGTATTCATCATGGTAATCATGGTTGCTGAGGATTTACACAGTGCCAGGTCCTGTGCTATTTCACAGAATATTTAAAAACCATTGATTGAGGTGTCTGTTATTATAATCTACATTTTATACAAAAGGAAAACTGTTCCGAAGAGGTTAATAACTGGTCTAGGGTTACAACACCATTTCAACTGGAGCTAGAATTCAAACATTTTTCCCCTGATTCTAAGGCTTCCACTCTTATATACTTTGCTCTGTTGTTTGCTCAGTGATAATTGTATACCTCTCTGATGTTCTCTGTTTCCACCATGGTAGGTGCAAGCAAACTGCATTGGCCCAATTCTGCTCTTCACAGCACTCTAGGGAAACAAAACAAAACAAAGTAATTTTTATTTTTTAATTTTTTCAAAGATTTTATTTATTTATTTGCCAGAGATTACAAGTAGGCAGAGAGGCAGGCAGAGGTGGGGGGGGGGGGGAAGCAGGCTCCCTGCTGAGGAGAGAGCCCAGATGTGGGACTCGATCCCAGGACCCTGAGATCGTGACCCAAACTGAAGGCAGAGGCTGAACCCTCTCAGCCACCCAGGCACCCCAAAACAAAGTAATTTTTAACCTACTCAATCTGAATGACCAACGTTGGGATCTTTCAATAAGATTTTAATCAAAGCAAATACATATTTATCCAGTTAACATCTACTGAACCCCTACTATCTAGGAGGCATTCTCTGTCCATAAATAAATTCCATAGTTTTTTACTGAAGCAAAATACTTATGTTACCACAATAGAGTATACACCTGTGATGGAATTTGGCTTGATGGGTATGCCCAATTTTCATGTAATCTGCAATCTTCATGAGTAAATTAAAAAAAGCAATTTTTAGTGATATATTTTTGACTAGTGAATGCAGCAAAAGTAATATAAGCAATCATTAGTGAGAGCATAAGAAGTTAAGCACTTAATCTGATCCGGGAAGTAAAAACAATAAAATCTCCCATAGTACCATAAGCTTATACTTGATCTCATACAATAATATGTAAATGCAACGACCACAGCTAAAGAATATTCTTAGAAAGGAGTACAGCACAGATAAGTCCCATTAATATTACAGACACATATCATTGGAAACAGATACTTTCATAAAGAATACTTGGATTTTTGCACATCTTTTACAGACCTGTGAGTGAATTTTTGCCACTCGGAGTGGTGGGGGTCTAGACACCATCTCACCAAAAAGAACCTCGACGATTAAACCTGCCACATCCAACATTCTGACATCCACACCCTGGACTGTGCATCTAACTCCTATACATTTATCCTTCTTCGGAGCCAAATAGCAAGACAATCAGCTAACTTTGGCCAAGAGCACTTTCTTCTTCTTTCTTAGGAGAATGAAGAGCTGTTTCTCCTTCACTGATAGAGACTTTATTTTACTCCTTTGTATTAAAAAAAAAAAAAAAAAAAAAAAAGAACATTTGTTTACCAAGGACTACTAGGAAAGCAGCATAAGTGCTCAAAACGAAGGCTGGGTCCCATCTCTAGCGCTAATCTGCTCTGTAGACTTGGGCAAGTTACTTCATCCCTCTGTGCTTTGATTTCCTTAATCTGTAAAGCGGGGCTCATAACAGCACCTACCTCAGTAGGAAGCTGAGCAGGTGGATATGATGATGTACATAAAGCCCTCATCATTATCCCTGCCAGCAATGACAAGAATGGTGGCTACCAACATCTCTGTACTTGTGTCCTGTGAGAATTAATCAGGTTTCCTCTCCTAACCCTTCCCTTCTCTCTCCTGCAATCTCTTAGTAAATGAACTGTTTTATTTCACGTGGAACATTCCAACTGAGCCCCTTCTCTGGGACCCTCCAGGGAGGGGGAGGATAACAGTAGGCACAGAAAAGTATCCTGATGCACCTTAAGAATATATGCCAAGTGAAATAAGGCAGTCACAGAAGGACAAATATCACACGATTCCACTTACATGGGACACCTCAATGGTCAAACTCACAGAAACAGAGAGTAAGATTGCAGTGAGGGGCAGTAGGGAGACAGAAATGGAGACTTGTTCAATGGGTATAAAGTTTCAGTTATGTAAAATGAAAATGTTGTAGAGATCTGCTGTAAAATATTGTGCCTAAAGTTAAGAGTAGTGCACTATACACTTAAAATTTGTTGAGGGTAGATGTCATGTTATGTATTTTTTTGCCACAAGTTTTTTTTTAAAGTATCCTGAGCTATGATTAAAAAGACTAGGCCAATAGTGGAAATATGTGCTTCCTGTGCATTCCATTTGTTCTTACTAAATCCCTAAGAACAGAGACCCAAAAGACACTTTCAAAACTCAACATTAGAAGTTAAAAGTTATCTGACACTTTGAGCCAGTTTCTTCCAATCTGTCAGCTGCTGTCTCTTAGAGAAATTTTATGCCCTGAAGCAGTTGGGGAACACAATAACTCATAAGTGTGACTTCTAGGAACACCCACTTTACACAATACCAGCATTAAACATCCAAAATCCTAAGCTGTAAAATACAAGGATAATGGAACCAACAGGATGAATATTTGGAAGGAGCTGTGTGATTCCAGCAATTTCAAAGCTGTTATTTAATTGTATACCACTCCTCTTTTCCCAAACACTTATTTCTCAGATTAACTAGGAGCATACAAATTGGTATTGGGGAACGTGGGGGGTAGAGGGAGGGAAATGTGGTTCTCCCACATATGAATGGTGACACTATGAACTCTTACACAAATTAAAGGGGCACAGCAAAGAATAACAGTCACAGAAATTAGAAATGCAGAACACAATAATTACAAGTTTGTATCATGCATTCTGCCATTTCCAATCATATACAGATAAGACTTTCCATAGGAAAAAAGTCTATGAGCATATAAGCTCACAATTTCAGTTCTGAATTCAGTGAAGGAGTAGCTTCACTAGCCTAATATAATAAGGGAGAAACAGCCACATCCTTCAAATAAAGATTATGTTTATTAAACACTTAAAGTGGAAAGAAGTCAGGGAGTGACAGATTGTAAGCTGACTAATTAAGGCACCTTCTTTGAAGGTTATTTCTTCATCCTTGAATAAGAACATAAACATAAAAACAAAACCAAAAACAAAAGCTGTGAAGACTTTGAACCTCTTAACTGATATGCTGATTTACTGTAAAATTTTACATTTTTTCACATTATTGGACCTTTTAATTTTTCAACATTATGAAATGTATTTCTTAACATGATATGATTTCTCTTACTGGTTATTAATTTTTAAGTTATTTAGAAAATAGAAATGAAGAAGTAAAAATATTTTAACCTATAGATATAGAAGAATCCTTGCAAAAAAAACCCAACATTCTTGATATGTTTTAAAAGAGATATGTACATTTTGATATCTATCAAACACTTAATAAAAGATGACTCCTCAAGGCAATTTGCAAACTATGGTTTCATCTAGATATATGTCAGTGTAAATCAGGAACCTTCAGCTCACCGTTTTTCTAAACAAGTATGCCATAATCTTTGCTAGCTCTGTTTCCATGAGGCCATCATAAATCTACCACACAGTACTGTCTCCTCAGAACGCAGTCACAGATTCAAACACTTGAAAGCACAGTGAACTATACATACAGCAAGTCTGTGTCAAGAGTTAGTAATCCCCTTCACCTGTGGGTGTATTTCATTTTCACAAAATCTTCATAGACATGTACCCATCCTGCTGAGAAACATCCCATTATTATCGTACTTGGTTGAAAAATACCTTTTCTGTTAGTCTATAATATGAAAGAGGAATGGACACTCCTTTTAATGTACACATATATATGGCTTGCATATAATGTCTACTAGATTACCCACGGTGGACTTTGGTGAATTGAATGCAAACATAGATTTAAAGAGCAGGAAACATTTTTTTTTCTCAATTTACTGCTACTGATATTTAATTTGCTTTGATCTAAACATGTTAACATTATCCAAGTGGAAGAAGCAAGTAAGATTCATTACTATAGATTTATTTCTAACAGTGAAGGTGTCTACTAAAAAAAATAATAAAATGTATAAAAGTATTTAATTTTCAGTCTTCAAACTTAAATGGTATATTAAAATCAGAAAAAAATATAAACCTTTGCCTTTTCTGGAATTATAGTTTATAGTTTTGTATTTATTGAATGCATTCATAGGCTCCCTTAGGATGTGAAATGTATGGAAATATATGTGCATTGCTAAAGAAAGAACTAAATTTATTCTTTCCCCACATCATGCTCTTCTTTGCAGTAGAGGTTTTTAATTCAATACAGAGCTAGAATGAGATGGAGCCAATTTCCTGGTCTATATGTGTGACAAATGCTGAAAGTGGCACAAGATTAACAAATTAGTTGAAGTATAGATCTTAAAGGATTTTTTTTCTGTGTCTCTAAATCAAAATTCATACTTTATATGAAATGAAGCCTTCTTTCAATTCAATAATGACTAAAGGTCTTTTATTTCTCTGTATTTAAGATAAAAGGATGGGATGTATGACAACTACCAGCATTTTTTTGAGCAAATATTTTTATTTTTAAGAAGGCTTATAAAGATTATATATTTGGAGTTTGAAATGATTTTGATTGTAATCCTGCATCTTGGGTTAGTCACTGCAATGTGTGATTTGGAAAAGATGAAACATTCCAAATAACCAGTTATTCCCCCAAATAAAAGCATAAAATGAAAAGCAGGAGTAAACTTTATTTATTTCTCTATTTTTATGGGTAAAAACAGTGTTTAAAATGTTAGGTACTTGATCAACATGCTTGCTTTCCTAATAGCATTTGTTAGCCTGGTTTTAAGTAAAAAACTATCAGGCGTGGCTGTTTTACCTAACCTCAGAATCATGTGCTTGATATAATCCAGATATCTGACACCAAACAATAAAAACATCTGTGACAATAAAAGCATGTAACAGTTGTGGAATTGTTTAATTTGGGAGAAAATGGCTACGTTTGATAATCACACATGCGTGACTTGATTTCTCTTCTTTGTCAAAAAAGTCTATATTTTGCAAATGGTAGTTTTTTGTTTTGTTTTGTTTCGCTTTGTTTTGTTTTGTTTTTTAAGGAATCAACTCACGACATGGAAGAGCTCTTTAAAAGGTGTTCTAAAATACATGGTTTGGATTCGGCTCACTCATTTCCGGTTTAGAGGCTTGTCATAGTCCACCTGTTTTTTACTTGGGCTTAAATTACATAAAAATACAGCATTTTAAAGCAAGCACAGCCTTACTTGTTGTACCCAAACATGATAACATGCTTAAAATTCAAGAAGAGTTCTATGCAGGTTGTACGTCTCAGCCACCCAATCTCCTTTCACATATCTGTCCATGTTGACAGACTATGTCATAATACATCAACAGAAAGATCAGCACAGAAGAACAAAATTTCATCGCCTGACAGCAAGAGGAAAACTGATTTCCAGTATTAAATTAGTAAAAATATATCATTACCTCACTTCCAATAAGCCTACTACCTTTAGAAGATAAGGTGGCCGCTTTAATCACACAAGTATACGCAAAGACAATTAGGTTTGCTTGTATCTTTGGCGTCACTCTTTGACAGTCTGTTCTCATTTTATCTTGTGTATTTTTTTTTTAATATATCTTGGAGGCAACTTAGAGAACTAAAAGCAATTTCTTAATGAGACATGTGGTATTACATACGTAAAAATATATATCTGCCAAAGCTTTGGAGGACAGGCTATCCTATACCAATCATTGGCAGAAACTCATTGACCATGGAAATGGAAATGGAAATGGGTATTTAAGCTTCTGATAAAAGTTAGGTGCCTTTTTCATATAACATCTTGCTCTGTTTGGATTTCAGTAAAAATTTAACAATACCTGTAACAAATAATGTCTTTTGCAGCCCAGGGCATCATCTGGCACTTAGGCTTTAATTTTGCCCCTGTTTGAACACTCTACCACATATGCACTTCTCTTTTGTCTATTATCCTAGAGTTGTGCTATTCCCAAATATTGACATCATCTACTTTTATCAGCATTAACTGCTCTGAAGCTTCCCAGGCTCATGCTCAGCTCTATTTCTTCCTATTGATTATCTTCCTCACTCCAGCAGGTAGCTAGCCAGCGAGGCTGTCCTGAGAAATAGCTTCCAATGACTTTATACGCACAATTTACACGGAATTGTTTAAAGAAGATATTAGCCTCAATACGAATCAGTGAAGCTCACTTAGTCCATACTGCACAATTCTGCTGTTGGCGCCCTGTCACGTGTTAGTCTTTACAGTTAGCTGCTGTACCCAATCTGCACATTAGCTATAGTATTTAGTTTCATATTAAAATGAAGCCGGGGTTTTTTTCGCTTTTGCTTTCCTTTTTGAAATCTTTTCAGTGTACTTTTTACATCACCTCACTGAGCCATGTGATAGTAATATATTTTGAAATATAAAAACCTGAGATTAAATGTTTGATTTTTGACAGTGTTCTTAAATATAATAAATTCAAAAGGAAATACTGTTAAGTTAAAATGGAGTGTTTTTCATTAAGTCCAATCAAATGGTAGACAACAAAGGATCTTTTATTTGAGAATATGAAGTGAAAATGAAAACCAGAAAAGGTTTTACTAAGAAAAGGTCCAGCTAAATTATGTTGGAAGGAGGTCTCCAGATTGAGTTTGGGTGTTTCTTTTGCTAAAAGTGAATTAAACTAAGATATGTTATGAAGAAATATTTTACAAAGAAGCAAACTTAATGCTTTTTGGAGATGAAAATAAGGTCTAAGGACAGTTGGCTTTGAAAATAATTCTAAAGAAAGATCACATATGAAAAAAATTGCCACAGCATCTGATCTTTTCTTATAATCATAACAGGGAAATGTTTGGGGGAAAGTAATGCTAGTCCCCTCTTTCTCTTCCATAGCAATGCTGTAAAATTCTAGAAGGGGTGTTTACATTTCAGAATTACTCCTCCTTAAACTACTGGCTTATGATAGTTAATGAGATGATATCCAAATGTTGAAAACAGGGAAATTCAAATGAAAATCTAAATGTGAAATATAATATAATGAAATAACTAAGCAACATAATACTACTCTGAATGTTTGTGCAAATATTGCAAAATGAACTGCAATACATTAAAATTCTTCAGTGGTTGGGTAATACATAACTGAAGGTTTATATATAAGCGTTTTAGCTATCAAAAAAAGGGATCTTTAAATCATGCTATCCTAAATTTTTTACTTGAAAACATCACTAACATCTCGGAGTGCATTTCGAAAAGTTGTCATTAAATCAATTTGCATATTTCTTTGCAAACTGAAATTCAAGGTAAGAAGAAAGCATAGTGATCAAAATAGTCGATTTGTTCTAAAATGCAGCTTCCAGCTTTAGTGGCTGAGTGGCAGAAAGCTTTGGGGAATATGAATGGTAGAGAAAACAATAATTTCAGTTTTGGTGATTTTTTAAGAGCTATATCTATTTGTGAGTAAAAAGTAGGAATTGAACAAAATAACAATTTTAAATGAGTGATAGCAAATAACAACATTTTGAACACTAATATAGGAAAGCAATTAAAATAGAATTACCTAACAAATTATTATAAATATTTCAATATTTTCTCTTTTTTTTTACAATAAAATGTTAAAGGTGATTTTGGTATGACCTTTGCTTTCATTTCTTTTCTCTTTAAATATCAGTAGTTGGGAGCCAGAGCTCTGAAGCCCAGGTAGAAAAGACATGCTAAGAGATGGCCAGTTTATCCTGACCGTTCATCTTCTCACACATTTATTGCGGACTGACACTCATATATAGCAGCTTTCTTTTTTTTTATCACAAAGATTCAACAAAGAGCAATTCCAGTACCAAGGGAAAATCATACTCCAGGAAAAAGAGAAATGTCATAATTGCTTATTCAGGTTGCATAAATGCAGGCATGGCAAAGATAATTGCAATATTTGTGTGTAACAGCATTTTACCATTTAAAGAAGTCAGTAATCGAGATATGATAGTATTTAGGTGTAATTGTATATATGTATGCATATATCATATGTTACATACAATGTACAAATGTAAATTCCAGCTCCAAAATGAAATATATAAACATTATTAGTCCTTTTTTTGTTCAAAATATTCTTTGATGAATATGTTTTTATGTATTAAGTGGATCTCTAACAACTAAATTATAAAAGCTTTACGCTAGTCCATTTACTATATGATATACTTATATTCAATAGAATTATATGGTTTGCATAGTCACTTAAATATAAGAATACTCTCAATAAAGCAAATGCACATAAAACAATACAGGTTTTTAAAACTAACAGCAACAAAATAGTCAGATAAACATTTCACATAAATTAAGATGTTGATTTTTTTCCAAAAAACTTTGTAGATTATCCATGAAGCTTAAAATGTGAGTTTTGTTTTCAAATTATGTCAAAACATAAAATTTTCAAACAAAGATGTTTCATAGTAACTTTCAAAACAAACTAATTTTTAAAAGTAGTTTTGGTTAAGTTTCTAAAATACAAAGGAAAAAATTGTTTTCAGTTTTGACTAGATCTATAATTTTTATAAGCCTTATAAATGTTCATATTCATGATCATGTTAAAAATTCATATTGGATCCATTGTGACTGCTTATATAGATTACCCAGATGATGCTCAGTATCATGTATATCATTTCACTGAATTATTTTGTAGCAAAAAGTGCCACACCAAATCCAGATATTTCAAATAAATCTCTCTTCCATAAATATTCTGGCTAGCAGAACCTAGGCAAAAAGAATTTTTTACACTAAAAATTAGTTCTAAAAGCAAGAATATTGAATTGTATGGGACATTCTCTTTTTTAAAAGTATAAACTTATCCAAACTAAGCACCCATACACATGCATGCCCCCACACACATATTTTGTCAGGAGAAATTATATTTTTATCATTAAGGTAAACTGAATATGAACCCATTAAGGTGATTAACATTGTAATCTATGTGATCACACAGCTTCTAAAGGATGTAAACATTTAATTTAATCCTAACTTCACATATTGAACAATGTATCAATTAGTGCTGTCATTATCAATTTTTATTAGGTGGTAATATTTTAAAACGTCAACTCACACATACATCTATCCAAATTCCAAGACAATTTAACTTAGCTAAAAAAGATAAAATCGAACTGGATAGTTAATTGGGATATTTCATAACTTCTTTATTTTAAATCCATATATCTCTAGAAACAAAGTACAGTATTTAAGGAAATTAATGTTAGCCTTCATATACATAGAGAGTACATTTATGCATCTATTATATCCATGGAAAATACAGATATTCCATTATATATGTGCAATTATATAATCTGTATAAATGCAGATATATCATATGTACCTTGTCTATCTGTGCATTTTGTGCAGAAAAGAAAAGCATTCTTGTAATCCAGAATAAAGCTATACAGGTGTGTGTGTGTGCATGTTTGGGGGTGTGTGTGTATGTATGTGTGGAGGGAAAGCCGGAGGAAAAGAATTCATAGCTTCACAAAGAGGTATTAAAGGTAAAATATTAAACATGTTTGCAAATGAATAAAAGGTACTATGTTATATAAAGACATACCATTGACAAATTTTTCTCTCTCCTTTTCCTTTCTCTCTCTCTATGTGTGTGTATGTTCTGCTGTTAACAAGAAAATGAACATTTGGGATGAAAGGAAATGATGACTCTATAGAAACTTAAAATAGGACACTTAAGTTAAACTTATGAAATTAAAATTTAAATCCAACTGGATTTTCCTTTCTGAATATGAAATAAGAACCCTATAAAATGTGCACATGAATCATATTTAAGTGTTTCTATTAAATTTTTCTCTCACGTAAATATTTGCGCCATTAGTACCCTATAGTATCTTAAAATATTCTAAAGGCATGCATGAAAGTATCATGAAATAAATCTGAAGGGGTCAGTCATCTCTGTAGCATAAAGATCAAGACTTTAAGATAAAGTTCCTCACCCTTTGACTCAGACAGAACTGTTTCAAACCCTCTAGCTGAATGATTTTTATGTACATCTACTTGTTAGTTCTTCAAATTTGTCATTTTTTAATACTCTAGGGCTGAAAAGGAGAAAACATGGGGTTGCATATCGAGAATTTATATCACTACTTAATAGTTGATATCTTGACCCCCTTTAAGATTGTGCATTTGGAGAGTTACAACCTCAGAAATTCCAGTGCTATAGCATTCAGGTGGTGCTGTTAAATGTCTTCCACTGAGAAGAGGCCCTTATAGCAAAAATACTTCACTAATAATACCTAGCTACCTACATTCCTGAAGTCTTTAGTCTAAAAACCTATTTCTATGTAAAAAGAACCCTATTTAAATTAACTCTAAGGGTAGCAATGTTTGCCATGATGTTGATGAAAAGCAGGAGACAAAAAGTTATCTGTAATTCTCAAGTGGACATATTCATCCCCTAATTCCTAGATAATTAACCAGGATAAAAACTTTGCCTTGCATTGCCTCCCTTCAAGATGGTAAGCTCGTGATACAAAGAAATCAGAGCAAGTTATGGGAGTAGGGAATGAGGGCCTGGAAAGAGGAATACCTTTTTCTTGGTTCCACAAAGGGTTGAGGGCCTAATTATTTTTAAGTATAATCCAACCAACCTCTTCTCGTGCTTAGCTGCCCTGAGTGACACTATTTGTGATGCCCAGTGTGCTGAAACTGAGCAGGTTGCTGTCAGTTTAAAAATGACTATAATAAAAGTGACCATGAAGATGGATCTTGTGATTTTGCGTTTCTAATCAGTCATCTGTGAAGAACACTTTTGCTTTGATTCAGCAGACTGGTGACAGCCATGATTGATAGTGCACGAGGATGAAAAAAGGTTATTAACTGTCTTCCTATTAAGCTCAATGTATTACCCCTCTAGGTGCATCTCATACTTTAAGTTAAAGTACTTATTCAGGTAAGGTCAAGAATGAACTCTATGGAGATGGTTTCCATTCTGCTGAAAATGAGCAAGACATCCTTTTACTGATTTTTTTAAAATTTAGCATTAAAACTACATTTAATTCCACTGTCTTATTTTTATTGGCTAAAAAAAGAGAAATTTTCTCCTTCCAAGAACATCCATACTGAAAACACTAGAAATATAGAAAATAGCTTGAAATGTAAATTTGAATTTACATTTGAATGTAGAGCTAACTAGCAACATGTGTGTGGCATGTACGTAAGTCTGTATTTAAGCAGATGGTCATATATTGTATAATCTGAGGGTATTTTTAAGGGTAGACACTAAAATTGATTTGTGATAAAAAAAAAGTCTGTACAGTATTTTCAAAAATTGTTTTAATTTTCAATAATTCATACATAGCAAATAACAATTTCTAAGATTAAAGGATCTAATAGAACATTTAGATATTTGTTTTCATTTAGATATAATGTACTAACTTCATCTCATTTTAACTCTATAAAATTAGAAATATTACATGTAGGTGAACATTTGAATGATGGTATCTGTTCATGTCTTTGATAAGTATAATTACACATCCATCACAAATAGTATGAGAGATCCTAAGGTATTTAAAATTTTTCAATGACTCAGGGTACACTATTTGTTAAATGAAATAATAAACTTTGAAATATTGTCATATCTCCTGTGTTCATTTATCCTTATCAAAGTCAAAATATACTGAAAGATTTTTGTATACTTCATTTAACTTCTCTTTAAAAACATTTTATATTTACAAGCTTGGTTCTGAAAGATAACATATAAAATATATGCATTTTAATTTGAAATTGTAGTACTGTGTTTCTTCTTACATTTCCCACTGTAAATACTCAGTACATGTCAGATGTAATATGAATTAGCCAAAAACATTCAAGGATATCGATAACTTGGCACTGACATAGCCATTTAAACTACAACAAACTTTCAGCTCTCTGTGCTTAACCGTTCTTCACTGAACAACTCTGCAGAGTAGCACAGAAAAAGAAAATGCTACCAGAATATTATTAGAGTTTCAGTGCAAGGAAAATCACATTATATCCAAAAGTTTTCTCTAGTATATCATGACCTGTTTCTCCAGTGTCAGTTATTATACTCATTTTTGATATATAATAAATTATATTTTGAAAATGTACTGTTTTAATGTTAGGATCCACCAACAATGAAATACAGAGGAAGTAAGGAAATTAAGTTCAAGATTTCACTGAATTTCTCTTTAGAGCCAAAAAAATTGGCTCCTTACCCTATTCTGCTTAATACTGCAATTGCTGTTTTGAGAACCCTTTCCAGGTCTCTAGTATTTTATGCATGCCAAGTATAACTTAAATACTTACACCCTGAGAGGCTCTTCATAAAGAATGTTAGATCAATATGACAATTGTTTATTCAGTGAATTGTGTTTACGTGGAGTGGACTTTTAAAGGTACATTTTAGAATTCATCAAGATTCCCTCAATATGACTCATTAACTTCATTATTAAATGGATTTCTCTCTACCCTATACAACTTCAACAAACTTGTGCTTTCAAATTCAGAAATCAACTTTGAGATAAGTGATAGAGGGTGATATATGGTCAATGATAGCATCCTATATTGTTCAAATATTTGCATAAGTTAATAAGAAATATGTTGCACATTTCTAAAAACATTGTTTGCTTTTAAAATAAAAAAAAAAGAAAAATACAGTTTCAAACTAAACCACGTAAATTAACAAAGTGCTCTCAATTATTACTGAAAGTCCTGTCTTCTCTTTCCACTTGGGAGCTCAAGGAAAATTAGGAAATACAAGGACCAAGTAGGCCCAAGAGGAATGCACAGATTTCCTAGTCTCCTCATTTTCTTCTCTTTAGAGAAGATCTAGAACACACATGACACAAAGCACACATTTAAGAAAGACCAAGGCAAAGACAGTTTCAGGTAAAGTTTAGGTCATTTCCATGGCAGTCAATTAGCATAGCTGAAATTGATGTCCTGCTGTATTTTTTGCAGACTGGACACTGGCAGACAGTAAAAGTTAAGAATGTAACATTTTCTTTTATACTTTTGAAACTCCAGAACACAATGTTGCATTAATTTTGCTCAAGCAATTGACAGAACCAATGAAGAAAAATCCCGCACCTTTGTGCAAACTCTTTAAATCTGGTTCTGAGGCTATTGTGACTTGGTTTCATCTACTGATGGGGCACAAGGTATCTTTAGTTTGCGGTATCCAGGGCTTTGATTACTTTTAGCTTGAAACTCTCTTCCGAAACTCTTCCACTTCTCTATATATCTTTCCTCCTCCTCATCCTCCCCACTCCCTCTTCCTCCCCCTGTCCACCTCCCCCCCGCCGCTCTCCTCCTCCAAACCTACTAGGGGACAAGGGCAGGTTTACGACTGGGTGGTGCACATCTGTGTAGCCGGAACGTGGAGGCTGACAGCTGCTGTCCACTCCCAGACTGTGTACCTGAGCGTAGTGGCCACTCTGCTCTTCCGCCCAGCCCACTTCTGCCTGCAGTATTGCTGCTGTCACGCCAGCCCGTGATTTGATAGGCTTGTCGGGTTGCCATGGTGTTGACTTCTTGCCTCTGAGGAGCTGCCCAATGACTGGAGGTCTGGGATTAAAGCGGGAAGAGGCAGCGGCCACAGCGAATTTCAGCGGCAGCTGCAGCTGCTAGAAACAAGAAGCGAGAGGACGAGGTCGTTAGACTGCGTTCCCCACCCGCAGCCGGGGCGGCCAGGGAGGGGTCAAGAAGAATAGGGGTGGGAGGAGGTTGGAATGGTGACCACTGGAAGCCAGAAGATACAAGGGAGGAGTCTGAGACCCTCTCAGGAAGAACTCAGAAGCAATCCGCACGCGCAGGGAGGGAAAATCTTTCAGAATTCGTTATTATTCACACAAGACATTACCTGGGTGGGTGGTGGGACTGGGAGTAAACGGTTGTTAGAAGGGATTTAAGTGGGTGATACACCTTCCCCCACACCCCACCCTTTATTTGGGCAAGGAGGTAGCCTGACAAAGAGGCGCTCTGCGGAGAACTTCAAATCCTGGAAACTAACTTATTCCAAGGAGAGAAAGTGCAATGAGACCAAAACGGAGTACAGGGAAATAGTTGCCTGGGCCGGCGGCCGGCGGGGGCGGCCCGGGAGTGGGGAGCCAGAGGGTTCCCGTGCAATGCACAGCCCCAGACGGAAACCGTAAACTAGGAAATGAAAGGGAAAGAACCCGCTTCTGTTATAAATTAGTAGGTAGGTAAAGGTTACGCAAAGAAGAAAAGGGAAAGTAAAGCTGTTAAAAGAATAGAATAAAACCCCCGGGAGTTCAACTCAAAATCCGCCCCCCGCCCTCCCTACACACACACACACACACACACACACACACACACACACTTCCCAATCCAAGGGGAGGAGGAGAAAAAGTGCATTCTGGTGTGATGAGAACTCTCTGGAATGTCTGGAGGAGAGGATAGGAGTGCGAGGGTAAGAGGACCCGGGTGCTAAATAATTGGCAGGACGGAGAAATGGGGGAGGGGCGGGGTAGGAAAGAAATATTCCGCGATTCACCGAAGAGACTTCGAGATTCAGAAGAGGGAGATTCCAATAGGAGGAAAGGAAGTACAGAAGTTGAGACCTTGAGACCTGTAGCGTAAAGGAGGAAGCGACCAGAGTCAGTAAGAGAAAAGGAGGAAAAAGGTGTGTGCTGCTGAGGGAGGGCGTGGGAAGGCCACCACAGTCTACTGGAAGGAGCAACTGCTCGGACAGAGGGCAAAAAGGGCAGAGCACTGGAGCGACTTAGGCGGTCGACAAGAGCACCGCGGGGCAGCACCGACGAGTGGGAAGCCAGGTGCCGCACAGCCCGCTCCCCGGCTCGGGGCGACGCGGGGACTTTTCTGGCAAGGAGAGGAGCTGCTCTTTCAGCCTGCCAGAGTCACGATTCACCGCGAGTCCCAAACACACGCCTCACTAACTACTTTACAGCCACTTTCATTGATTTTCTTTAACAAATAAACATAATACCCGTTACAGCAACACTTCCTTTTGCTGCAGCTAAAATGCCATAAGCTCTGATTGCTGCATTTCTCTGGATAGTAGTTTTCATATCTCCAAATAAATTGCCTTCCTTCACTTAAAAGATCAAATATATGATCACATTCAGGTTGGGGGAATCTCGTCTTCGCCCCCCCCCCCTATAATTTAAGAATCACCTTTTAGAATAAGTAGAAGACAGGTCCGGATACAAGTTTGCAAACCTGGAAGGGCTCAATGACATTTGCACATTAATTTTTGCTAATAAGTATCAATTTGGAAGGAAAACACCCGCGAGAAAATTGACTCCTTTGAAATTGCAGGGAAATTAACGCGAGTCCGACAACCACACCTAAGCTACTCCCCCAGAGTTATCTTTAAAAAATATTTCCTTTAAAAATAAAGTATTGTCAACTATACTTCAATTAAAAAAAATTAAGTATTTCTTTTAAAGTACCCCTCCCTTTAGAGCAGTTTCTGCTGGAGGTTCTAACATACATGTCAAAGGGTTGTTGAATTATTCATTATTGTAATTACTATCATCATTGTCATTATCCCTTTCCATGTGGAAATAATTTTATTATCGTAATTTGATATCTGAAGAATTTCCTGTTAGTCGTTTGATAATCATTTTTTTCTGCTGAAAAGAAAAGTTTTGTTTATAAATGAGATAGAGAAAATGTTTTAAATGCTTTGATGTTTGCTATAGATTTCCGTTTATCTAATCGATCGGAATGCCAATAAAATCGATTAAAGGTTTAGTGTTTTACAAACAACCATTTTGTGCTTTTTGATTTTATGTTCAGAATGATTTTAATAAAGCTAATGCTTTCCTTTAACATTCTCCCTTTAAAAAAATCCAAACCTTTATCGTTTTTCCTTTTATTATTAGAAATTGCCAGTTAAAGTTCTTCTAATAGGAAAAAAATATATAAGCAACGGCTGCAATGGTTTAAATTTCATTCTCTTGTTGCTCAAGGTATTTAAATAAAGCCCTTTAAAATCTTGGTGAATTATATGCGATCATTCAGTGATTGCGGAATATTAAATTAAACTTAGATAAATCCGCATTGAAGGAGGCAGCACCCAATCCTGAATTTATTTCCCATTTTCTCTAACAGCATCACTGCGCTCCTCTCTTTGCAATGACAATGTGCCAAATCTGGGCATTTTGAAAACATTTTCCATATGCTTTAACAGGGGACTGATAGACAAAGAAGAAAAGGAGATGATCTTTTTGCTCTGAGGTATATTTTCTTTAACCTTTTTCTCTTAGACTTTCACTGATAATCATTTTAAAGCAAAAGTTTGAAATCATTTAATTCTTTTTTTTTTCTTTCACTTTTTTTTTCCTGTCTTGTAATTTATTCCTGAAATGAAGTTTTGGTTACAATATAATGTAAAGCTATCATTTCTGTACCTTGGCAAACAACGTTTGTTTCAAAATCTTTGATTTAGTTTCTGGAAGCTACCTTCTGTAATTGAAGATGGATTTAATTATACATTTTGTAACTTAGATCACATGGGCTGTTTGTTTGCTGCAGGATTTAATGGTGCTTTTGTGTCTAATATTTAGGGATGTTACATACAGAGGTGGTGGCTTTTCTTCAACTATAAAGATCTGTACTTTTATCTTGGAAATGTGGATGTTAGGATGAACATAGTGTCCTGTTTTCAAATAATTCTATTCAGTGGCCAGTGTTTAGTATATTGTCTATACAGCATTGCCTTGACTAGATATAGATGTTTTATGTTTTAAAAGATCACAAATTAATCTTCTATTCAGTGAAATCTCAGTTTTCTTTCTTTTCCCACTTGCCTATCTTTTCCCAACTGCATCGTCTCTTAGAGATTTTCCCCAGATGAAATGTAAAATTTTTGTTGGATATGTTTGCTGGAAATATCTCCATGTGTTTCGAGAAGGGTGTGCTTGTGATCCTTGGCTTGGGTGATGGTAAGTGTGAATACACGTGCTGAGGGGGTTGGGGGTGTGTAGTGGTAAGTGATAGAGAGTCTTTATTAATTTGCATAAGAGCTGTAGAAGTGCTTGTGAAGTTAGTGAAGTGCTATTGTTTCGGGAGAGTCCCATCTGATTTTGTTTATAAACACTGGGCTGGTTGCCTAGAGGGAAAGGAGGTCACCGCACTGTCTGAGCCCTGACCCCAGAAAGGCCATAGGGCGTCTGACTTTTCTCTCTCTCCCTTCCCCCATCCCTTCTCCACTCCCTTAATTCTTCCTCGCTCAGACCCTCTATAACTGCTCCCTTTTCCCCATTCCAAACCTTACCTGTGCCTAACTTTACATAATAATGATTGCCCCCCCCAACACACGTTGAACCAGGTCAGTACCACCAAGGGGGAAAAAAAGGTAAAACAGATTTACTGCCAATAAAAACCAAAAAGGGACTTTAGTTAGAAAGAGAGAAACATACAGAAATACAGAAGTACAGATAGAGACCGGGATCAAGATGGGGGCATTTTTAAGACAAAAAAAAGACCACAAAGGAGATAAGAACCAGGTTGGGGGAGGGGAATCAGTGAACGACAGATTTAACTGGCCACAAATGCTAGACACACATACACACTTATAATATCTTTCCTTTTTGAATTTCATTTCATCTAGCTCACGCTCACCATCAAAGAGAGTGTCCATTCTGGATGTTATGTCATATTTTAACCTTCCGTCCCCCCCCTCCCGCTTTGTGAGTTCTCAAGAAAAAGATACTTTTTTCATGGTAATGAAATTTGGCACTCTCCCACACTATTTCTTGAATTACTTCACTGTAAATATAATGTGTTTGTGACACCATCCCGAATAAGCCCTGCACTTTCCGATTCACTGACAACTCCACGTCTCCCCCTTTACACACACATCCATACCTCCCCACTCACAAAATGACAGACATTGGTATCAAGTTTAAGTGTGTTTTGGAAAGGAGTGGCTGAGTTAAAAATGTTAGTTAACAGACTGCCTTTGTTAAATAGCCCCCGGGTGCAGAAGACCCAACAAAAAGTGGGAAGGAGGAGGGGGGCTGAGGATCTGAAAGTGTCTGTGGTGATATAAAGGGTTCCTAACGCTGAAATCTTGTAATACCTCGTTTCAAACTGAGCTCATCTATAGACCCCAGAGGCGCGGTCAAAAGACTGGGAACCTTTTCCCTTTGGGCTGGGCTTGGTCTTGAGCTGGCGGGACGTGAGGGAGAGGGAGGTGGGGTATTTGTTACTGAATTGGTGAGGGCAGGGCGGGGGAATCCGGGAACTGACAGCGGAGGGCTCCTTAAAGCGACTGTGAAGCCCAGAGTGTCCGCGGCACAGATTTGGGAAATAAAATACGCCAAGGAAAAGTCTAAAAGTGGAAATTATCTTTTGTCTCAAAATTAATTACTCCTTGCTTCCAACACTCAACACCTAACCACCTGGTATCCCTTTTTGGTTCTCCCCCAGTCGGGCGCCCGGCTTCAGGGTCGGAGTGCCCCGGAATGGGCTTGACTCGGCTGTGGTAGCCCTGCAAAGTGTAGAAGAGGGTGTAGGGAAAGTTCTTGGTGCGGCAGGGAAACCTCTCCTCCTTTCACTTTGAAATAAAAAGTAGCCAAACCTTCCTTGAGGGCGGCGGCGGGTTCGCACAGAGTTTAGGGACCGCAGAATGGGGGTGGGGGTGGGTGGGTGGGATAGGGTCAAAGGTTGACGGCAAGGGGTCCTCAGAGACCCGAGAGGCGCAGCTGGGTTTCCTGGAGCGAGGGGCCGAGAAGGAGGGCGCCAGGGGCCGGGGCTCAGCCGGGGCGAGCCGGGCAGATCGCGCCCTCTGCCCGGGAGCAGCCCGCGGGCTGGGCTCGGGCTCGCCCGCCTCGCCGCGCCCCTGCCCGCGGCGCGACGCTCCGCGCCTCCCGGCCCACCCCACGCAGACCCGCAGCAGCTTCTCCCCAGCTACCCTCCTCGCGCGGGCGCGCTCCAACGCCGAGCCTGGGAGGAAACTCTTGACTCCGTGCTAGTCCCTCTCTGCCCCATCCCCTCAGCCCATTAACCCCCGACCTCACCCCAGCTTCTCTTCTTAGGAAAGAGGTGAAAGAGGATGAGAAAGAGATGATTAAAAAGAACACACACACACAGGCTAGGAAGGGAATACTTGCTAGCAGAGGGATTGCAAAAGTGGGCGCTCCTCTTGCAAATCCTTCCTTTTGTTTTCTTACTTAGAATTCAATAACCGCCCCCCCCCCGCAACACACACAGGAAAGAGAGAGAAAGAGAGAGAGAGAGAGAGAGAGAAGAGAGATTTTCCAAGAAAAGACAGGGATGTATTTTCCAAGACAAGAGAGAGATGGGGGTGTGGAGAAGAAATAGCCACCAAATTTTTAAAATGGTTTTCCTGACTTGACGTTAGGTATTTTGACATTAATGACATTAATGTTATTGATGATGTTTCAGGGAGAAAAAGGCAAAAGAAATAAAGGAGAACTTGAAAACGAAATGATCATCATTTCCCTATTCTTCCATGCCAGAAATAGACCCCTTTCTTCACCTGAGCCTGAAACAGACTTATTGTTCTCAGGTGTTTCCTTCATCATACACATTTACCCGTCTGAAATCGCAGGAAATGGTTTTTCCATCAGTGAGCTTGTACATGGAGCCCTCTCCCGCAAAGGGCTTGATCTTTTCTGATTTGAACCTGAAAGTCTCCCTGCCTTCATTTCCCCTCAGTCTTTTTAAAAGCCCCCACCCCCTTCCCCAACACACACCTCAAATAGTTTTTTAAAGCTAGAATTTTTGCTCTCTGGGGTGTTTTTCTGTAAACAGCAATGCTACATAAACACCTTCTTCACTTGCAAGTTACAGAGAATTAAAATTTTACCACGGTGGCCATGTATGTTTCTTAAAGCACATGGATAAACTCAACTGAGGCACAGCAATGATACAGTGGCTGTATAAAGGTAAGATTGTAAACAAAGTAACCTAAAAATCTTAGAAAGCCATACATTTTGAGCAGATTTCTTCCCAAACAAGTTTAAAATAGAATGGAGTCTTTGGAGAGGTAGATGATTTTCTTTCTGTTAACGTTTAGTAGCCCTGTTTTATACTATACTAGTACATACATCGACTTCAGATTCCTAAGGTGGTGATTTGCTTTTTTTTTTTTTCCCTTCTTAATAAAGACCATATCTAGGTTTTATTCTCTACTCCAAGCCTTTGGACTTTCATTGTAACCTTAGCCAGCTGCTGTAGGCAATCAGCTTTTCTGATTTGGGCCTAGGTCTGCTCTTTTGAGGACTATGCTTTTATTCTCCCAGGTGTTTTGTTTGGTTTTTAATGCCATTTGCATCAGTTCTAGGATTTTCTAAATGTTCCCTGATAACACAATGTTTCAGGGCCAGAAAGATGCGTGTTTGCAGCCTCTGTTGTCCCAAGATAAACCTTTTTGTTAGTATTTTGTAGATTTGGTGCTTAAGGCCTAAGACAAGGTTTTGAAGCAGATCCTGGTGATCCAGAACTTCAAAGGCCTGTCAGCTTAAAGGCAGCTGACACCTCACCTGTCCAGGAAGCTGGACATTACAAGTATTTCTTGTTTTTAGCTTGTTTGGTTTGTACTTTCACCTTCTCTCTAGAATTCCTGTTTTTGAAATATTACATAGATGGTGTCTACTTGTGACCTATAGTGTAGCAGTATATCAAGATGCTATCTGAGTAGCAAGAGATAGTGTGAATACACACACACACATATATATACATATATGTATATATATATTGCATATTCAGATATTCAGTAGGGGGTATTTAAAAGTATGTCTATTCCTAGTTTTAGTTAATTATCTTTTAATGAAAGTGTCACTCATATTCACATCTGTAATATTGGAAAGAGATAATTAGATTTTCAAATGAGAATCAGCCACCTTAAATTTTGCACCAGAAAATACCAAGTATATTTCATTCTAATGAGATCTGTAGTGGGGTTTTAAAATTCATCATAACGTGCTTCAAGAAAGATAATTCAACAGACTTGCAAGATGAAAGGTTCCCCCCCCCAAGTCTTCTTAAAGCTATTACATTGAACTTAAGCAATTCTGATAAAATATTCAAAAATATTACATAAAGGCTAGAACCATATCTCCACTATCACCCTTGCACCCATCACTTATTCTCATTTGAAAGTTTACTTTGACGCAACTAACCACTTGCATCAACCATGCCCTGGGTCTTCTCTCCTGCCTGTGCAAGCGAAAGATCCGTGTTTAAATAGGTGCCTATGGATCCAGAGTGCAATTCTTCCTTCGAAATAGGCTGGGCCAAGCGGTGTTTGCACACTGCCAGGCACCCTTTATTTACATACATCTGCATATTTGCTCAGTCCCCGCATTTCTCCATTAAAATGCGTTCTTGTATGCAACAATAAATTAGGCAGAGGGGAAAAAAAATCTCTTCATTCCTCTAATATTCTCCTTAAAGCTCTCTAGTAAACACATCTTTGGTCCGATAATAATTACTTTGCTTCATTAAAATTAAAAAAAATTCGACTGGTTAAAGGGCATTGCTTTGGCGGTATTTATGTTTTATTTTCTCTCCGTTTTTGCTGAAGAAAGAGAGAGAGAGAGAGTGTGTGTGTGTGTGTGTGTGTGTGTGTGCGCGTGTGTGTGTGTGTCTAATGAAGTTTGGGAGTCGCGCGCGCAGGGGCGCGTGGGGTGCGAGCCCGGGAGATCCCCATCTCCTGCCCTCTCCGCGGTCGCAGCGTCCCGGGCTCCCGCCGCAGCGCTCCGAGCCTTGGAAGCCGCGAGGCTCCCGGGCTGCTCCGAGTCCGGGCTGCGCGTCATTTGCAGTCTGGGGAATGTTGATCACCTCACTAATTACACCTCTCTCTCCCCCCTCTCCCTCTCCCTCTCCCTCACTCTCCTCTCTCATTCCCAGAGTGCATATCGGGAATAGACACACAAAGACATGCGCACTCAACTTAATCAGCCATTTTTTTAAACAGGGCTAAAACGATAATAATTAGCAGAATAAAGACATATCGGATTTTCATTTCCTTTCCTCCTTTTCCCAACCCCTTCACAACCAAACAGCGAGACCGCGGTCGGCACATGCTTTAACTCCTCCCGGACCCCCGAGGACCGCTCCATGCCCCCCACTTTCTGCTTCAGCGTTTTTATTTTCACCCAATAAAGTTCGAGGATTATTTTTTTATTTTTTTTTATTTTTTTTTTTAATGAACCCTCTCGTTTTACTTGGATGTGATCAGCTGTAAGTAAAATAAAAGCAAAACAAAAAAGAGGCGAAGATCGAGTAGGAACTGCAGGGGAAATGGAAAGTAAGTTTTTTCTTTAACTTTTATTGAGTAGTTTGTGTTAAATTTAGGTCGAGTATCGATTATCTTTCCAGCCTGATCTTGCACAATCTTTGATATTTCGCTCCCTCTCTCTCCCTCTCCGCCTCTCTCCCTCTCTGCCCCTCGCTCGCTCTCGCACACATCCCCTCATCCCGACCATCTCTTCCGCTCTGCCCCCCTTTTCTATCTCTTTCCCCCTTTTTTTGGCTCAAGGATTTGCTCCGCTGAAAGAGGGAGGGGGCACTGAGGGACCTGATTTTCCACTTTCTTTGGGGGGGCTGCGTTTTGGAGGATTTAACTTTTGAAGTGGCGGATCATCCACGTTTCGCCGAGCAGTTTTCTCTCCTTTTCCCTGTCTTTTCGGGTTCTGTCTCCACCGCGAGCCTGTGGCGTTCTTGTGGCGCTGGGAAGCTGTCAGCTCCGCAGCGGCGCGGGCACTGCCAGGGGTCCCCGGTCGCCCCGCGCCCCCACACTCCGGCCGGGATGACCCTTTCTCTGCACTCATCCTCGGAAAGTTTGGACGGTGGTCGGTGGGGCTTGAAGCCCCTCTCTCCCTGTTTTACACCCCCCGTCCCCGTTATTCAGCCTCTTTTTTCTTCCTCCTCTTACCACCCCCACCCTTTCCTCTCCCAAGTTCCCAGAAGGGCGCTTAGTGCGCGGGACTGGCGGAGGACTGGGGATCCGTACGCCTTGGGCGGGGGAGGGGGGTTCCAAGAGGCCGGGGCGCGAGCTGGGGCTGGGGAGCAGGTAGACTCCCGCCGGCTGGAGCGGGCAGCGGGCACAGCCGAGGGCTGCTCCCGGCCGCGCGGGCGGCGCGGACTCGGGTGCTGGCGAACGGAAGGCAGGTCCGTTAGGAGGCGGGAACGCCGGGCCTTGAGGCCAGGGACCCGGCAGGCGGCTGCAGCTCTCGCCAGGCGCTTTCGCTGCCGGGTGTGCGTTAGACTAGAGGATAGATGCCAGCGGCTTGGGGTCAAGAATCTTTCCTTTCCTTTTGGCAGAGGGCAAAGGGTGTGTGTGTGTGTGTGTGTGTGTGTGTGTGTGTGTGTAGAGGGGAGGCTGTGGCCGGCTGTGAGAACTGATTTATTCCCTGCCCCCCCCCTCCCCAAAGAGGTTCCATGTCTGCAAAACGAACTTCACCTTCTTCGCCTCTCTCCGCATCAAGTGCGCCTTCCGGCCGGGAGCAGCTAAGGGAAGAGGGGCTGGAATGCGTCGGGTCTCGCCTTCCTTCTACTTCTAGTTCACTCCCTCCTTCCCCCATTCTTTCTGATCTTTTCTATCAGAAAATACTAATAAAATTTCTCATGGAATTGTATAAAGTTTCTCTGCCGATGCCCAAGTTACTGAGGGTTCCCCATCCTGGCCCCCTTCCCCCACAGAAGAAGGTGCACTGGTTTGTATTTCTTTTGTTACCTGTGATCCGGGCGGGGGGCTCCTTTCGCGGCTCGGGCTGGGGTCCGGCCCTGAGAGGAGGCTCCAGCCGGCGCCTTTGGCCGCGACTCCTCACTTCCGCGCGGTTCTGGTGAGATCTTAGCTACCGTTCGGTGAGACACCCTCCTTGTAGGTACCAAAGGTTCAGATCGCAAACACGGACCCCCCCCCACCCCGACCCCTACACACACACATACATACACACACTCAACACGTACTCACAGACACACATTCTCCCTACTCCCCCCCACCTCCAGCCCCCACCTTGCCTTTCCCCTCCCCCTTCCAAAAAAAACCACATACACAACAACAACAACCCCCCCAAACCAAACAAAAACCCAAAGACAAGTTCACTGGCGGAAGATGGTGGATTGACACTGACTCAGACAGAGGCAGGTTCACCAGGAAATCTGGCGGTCCCGATTTCTGACAGTTGCATTTCCTCTCCTTGAGTCCTCCCCCCCCCCTTTTTTAATAACTCTGTTCCATGTTTAATCAAGGATCATGTAGATGGCAAAAGGAGAGACAGAGAGGAGAGAGAGGAGAGAGGAAGAGAGAGAGGAGAGAGAGAGAGAGACACGAGACAGAAGGAGGGCTCTTTTTTTTTTTTTTTTTTTTTTTTTTTTTTTATTGTGTTCTCCTGGATTTTCAGTGGCTTGATCCCTATAAACGTGGAGTGGTTAAAGCTCATATGTAGTATTATATTTTTAGTTGGGTGGATGGATGGAAGAGTCAGGGAGAGGCTGCGGCTGCCGCTGCCTTTTCGGGTGTTGCTTAGATTAAGGCTGAGACTTGGCTGCGATTGGGACGCGACAGTGACACGGGCATCGATCGCTTCCATTGAGAGCAATGCAAAAACACAGCCCGGGTATGTAACACTCTCGGTGCCATCAACATTTGTTTTACTTTATATTTACTGGCAAAACTGACAGAGCAAGCTCAGACTTTCTTTCTTTCTCTCTTTCTCTCTTTTCTAACTGAAGAATTAAAAACAATTGTATATAGAAGTTGTTGGAAATGATGGTTTAAATACAACAGAAAGGAGATATTTGGAATTATTTCACTACCTCTGTGACTGATTGTGTTTTAGAGTTTTTCTTCTCCACAAAGGAGCATATTATAGAAAATGAAGCTTTTTCTTTTTTCCTTCCTCTTCTTAAAAAGAGAAAATCCTTAAGGGAATATTTGATAGTTTTCAGTGTTTGCGGTTTCAATCAGCAGGAAGGCACACAAAAATAAAAGATGGCTAGCCAGCTGTTTTAACCTCTTGCACCTGGCTTCAGTGTGGGGATCATAGGTTTATAGAGTTATTTTTTTAAATGGTTTTAATATTTATGGCATAAACTGAGGAGAGAGCATCACTGTGTATTTATTCAATAGCTGGTTGCTTTTGGATTTAAAAAAGTAAACTCATATGTAAGTGTTTTCTTTTTTATGGCAGTGAAGATAGAACCAATGAAATATGGGTGAAATACCATAAATCTGAAAAGTGAAATGTACCTAAGGAACAAAGAAAGGTCAGGTAAACCAGCTGTGTAAGTCAAAGCAATAGCACCAACTGTGGGGTTAGGACAGGGAGAGTGGGCTGTGGGTCTAGGAAGTGAAAGTTGCCACTAAAAGTTAAAAATGAAGGAAACATGGTTCAGGTCTATTGTAATCTTTCACAGTTTTTAGGAGATGAGCCCAAATCTGTTCATTAATTTTGACCTAGTTGGATTATTTTTAAAGATGCTGCACCAGCAAAAGGAAGCGTAAAGGATGCTGAGAAAATCGCTGTTTAATATTGCAGAATTTACTGCTTTCATTCTGACCATGAGCCTAAATTTACACAATGAAATTTGATTATCTCTAATAACAATATTAGATCCTCCACTGGATGGATGAGAATTGAGGTGGTTTTGTTGATTGCAAGGGTTTAATGTTGCATTTCAGAATCTGATGTGGTTTGGCCTCCCTTCCATTAACTGGAAAACCCCTGAGGTTTTACAATTATTTCTTAAAGATAATACATTTAAGATTGCATTGGTAGGCTGAAGAAAAGTCATAAAGGCAAGAAGGGAAGCCCTTAATAACTCTTGAGATTCAGACATGTTCAGCAGTTAGATTGGCTCTGACTTCACCAAGGGTCGACAATGTGTCATTTCCACGAAGCCAAATTGCCCTCTGCCTATATGATATTAATGTGCAAATCAATATTTCAGGGATTAAATTTCCCTTCTTCATTTTTTATGGTTTCTACCTCAATAAGTCTCAAGTCTATTAGAAGAGGCTGGATGATTTAAAATCTTTCACTGCAGAATGGCTTGTCGTGGTCTTGTTTCACAGACCATTTTAGGATTTTCGTTATAAAGACTAAGGGCATCCTAAAGAAGTTGTGAGGTAATATAGAGACATGCTCAATAGCATAAAGCCCTTGTTCGATTAAGAGCTAAGGGGTATTGGAAATATAATATATATGTTTATGCAATATAGACACACACACATTCTGCTGCTTTAAAAATATTATGTTAATCATCTATTGATTTATTTCAAAATCAATGGAAGTTCCTTTCTTATTAGTGATTTGTTCAGCATTCTTGAGGACTGTGTTAATTTCCTTAAAGAGTATGCATGAATTGGCTTGATGTGGAAGTATTTGGGAAGACTTTTCATTTAGCAATATTTTCCTGAGAAATATTTCTAGAAACCATTGTTTTTGAGAGTAATAATCAAGTGTTGTCATGTGCATACGTTGTTGTCATAGCTATCATTGCATTCTGTGGCTGGATGATTTAGCTGATATCTGTTACTGGAGGCCTTCTCCAATTCATTTTACATTTATTTCTAGTACTTAGTAGGCACAATGTTTCTTTTAACCCTCTTGGAGAAACACATTTGTAAAAGAAAATATGTGATTTGATTGGAAATAATACAAAGCAGAAATTTGGGAGGTCAAAATAAAAGATTGTGACTTTATCACATAATCTTGGGAAGGCCTACTGTCTATCATTTGGTGGTGGTTTATAGTCTAAAACCATCTGGACCAAGTTCCGCACAGCTGCACGAATTTCATATGTGATAGAACATTTTTTCCATTCAGTGTGAAATGTTCCTTCCTAAAAAACGTACACCAGACTCGCTTAATTTAGTCTGTTAAAAGAAATGCACATGAAAAAGGACAAAAGGCTCTTTAATCTCTGCAAGCTGTTTGTTTTTCTTCAAGATTCCTGTCTGTTTGGGTTTGAAAAGTCATGTTTATTGAGGGGATGATTCTGAGGTGTGACATTAAAATAATATATGATTTTTGGACTGGTGGCCATGCTCCTGCTTAATTTGCAGAACTACTTTTTATGCCTGTCAAAACATAGAGTTAATCTATCCTTATTTACAATTAATCTCAATAAAATTAATCTTAACTATGCTTTATTCAGTGGCTTAAAATATCTAATTATATTCAATTAACTGCTGTCATAGTAATTAACATTGCTTAATTGCCTCTGCATATATTTATGTAAAGCTCATTAGGTGCTGATGCTCCCTTTTCCTTTTCTACTTGCTATTTTTGCTGTTGTCAAACCATTTTCATCTCCCAAGGTCCCACAATGTCAGTGAGAGCAAATTCTTAACATTTTCTTGAAATGAATGTTATTGCTTTTCTATGAGAAGATATTCATTATAAGTCTTTAAGGACTAATTCCCACCCACCCCCATACACACCCTGGTTTTCCCTCATCCTGGTCCCTACCACACTCACAAAATATTTTCTGTCATTGTTGCTAGAAATATGAGAAGCCAGGTTAAGCTTTGTGTTTATAAATGAGGAGCCTTTCTGTGTCTGCCTAGGGGCTGTACCCACAGGCAGAGTTTTTATCCTCTAAGACCATTCTAAGGGTTAAAGACTTGGCCAAGGTTCAAACTGAAAAGCGCCCAGGGAAAGTGCATGTGAATATGTACAAGTTTCATGTAATTAGTGCTTAATTATATTAACATATGCAAATTGTCAACTTAGGAGCTTGTTGAGCTGGCAAAGATCAGCTAGGCACAATTGCTGTATTGTTCTGAAACAATAATGGATTTCAAGTTGGATTGTGGAAACACATAACTAGCTATCTAATTTAACTCATACCATGGTGAAATTTCATTAGTCTCCATGGAGACTGGTTTAATTGTGCTGACTAATGTTCTGGGCTGCAGAATGTCCTAAAAAGAAAGCGTTGTTTGCCTAATCCACCTTACAATGACACTTGTTTGTACATGTTTCCCTTGTGTGAGAATTTGCATATGCAAATAAATAGTTTCTCTGCCCCATTTGTCATGGCTGTTCATTACCCATGAAGAGGACATTGTTACTAGGCTGTTACTGAGTCTCCCAAGACAGGGTAGTGTCAACCAGTCCAACTACATTCTTTCATAATTTGTTTCTGATTAATAGACCAGAGTGAGTCTCAGTCTCTTTGGGCATCTGCAAAGGGAAGGTCAGTTCTGTCACAGAAAAGAGTTTCTGCAGTATACTGGGGGACTTTTTCTTCCTCTGATCATTCTCCTTTTTCCATTCATTGGTTAACACCATCATATTTAAAATAATGTATTCTTGTTCTAAGAATGCCTCTACTAATAATCTCTAGTTTCCTAAAGCTAAAAGATAGGAAAAGAAAGGGGATTCTGTTATTGGAATATTAATCCTGTTTTTGACAGAAAGGTAAACTGATATAATTGCTTTTCAGTTGAAGGAATGGGGGTTTATACAAGTGTGAAAGCATCGGAAAAGGATTAGCATTTTTTTGCATAATGAAAAGCTCTGTTGAATAGGGTTCTGAATGGCTGACTGAATGACTAAGATGAAAGGAAGATGAAAATGCAGGCCCCTCTTTCTTTATGCCTATGCTCTGCTCTCTCTAAAGTTATGTTTGTCCAAGACTTGAGAAAACAAGCAGGGGCTCAGATTTCAGCAACTTATAAGATGCCCTGAGTTTTCATCATCACTGGGAAGTAATATGTATGACAATGGTGCAGCTAGAGGATGATAAACAATGGCTTGTATGCAGAAGAGTTTTCAGGAACATGCTAGGCTAGCCAAATATTGACTATTGGGTATCGAGAATTCCCAGCACTTTACTGTCAAAAATGGTTATTTCAGAGGAGGCCAAGAGTATGGTGTGGATATTTAATTTAGTTAACGATGGAATATATGGTATTCCTCACCCCCCCCCATAGGCTATAAATAGTTGTCTCAGTTGGTGGAACACTTCGTTTGGGAAAGAG